>JABUQX010137827.1:22500-42420 GCA_015478945.1 Trachelipus rathkii | reverse complement strand
ATTTAGTTATGTAATATTTTAAAGATTGGATAATTTATTTTTTTTTAAAAATTGTGTGGTGCTCAGAATATTATTTTGTATTGTGTCTATGTTATAATCACCTTTTTGTTTATTGAAATTATTTGAATTGATGATGCAGAAGGATTCAATGAATTTTCGTTTTTGTAGATTTTGTACATGTAAAATAGGTGTCATTTGGTTAATGTTAATGGAATGATTATAGGTAGAGCGATGGAGTGTCAGGGAAGAATTTTGATTGTCGTGTAGAAGGTCATGTTTGTGTTGATAAAGGCGGCGTGTAAGATCATGGGTTTCACCAATGTAAAGGGAGTTACAATCCTTGCAATGTTGTTGCCTTTATCTGAACGTGTCACAATGATGTCTCTGTTATTCGTAAGTGATTTTAGAGCGAGGTGGAATTTGAGAGGAGATTTTTTGATTTTGTTTGTGTTGATAAAGGCAACAATATTGTCATTCTTAACACTACTGACTATATCACAAAATGCAACAACCTTCTCTCTGATATCAATACATACTCCCCTCTCACTAGAAATCCCCTTAAAAACTCGCAAATTTCATTTAACCGCAACCTAAAATCTATCCTTTCAGATTTTCCCACACTCCACAATGATCTTAAATCAAAACTTCCTAGGATTTCAAAATTTTATGGTCTTCCCAAAACACACAAACCTAATCTTCCTCTTAGACCCATTATCTCCAACATTGACTCCATCACTTACAACCTCTCCAAATGGTTATCTCTACAACTAAAACCCCTAATCAACCACATTTCTACTTCACATTTATCTAACACTGAAGATTTCATTAATAAAACCAAACATATCAACCCTCTTACTCACCATCTCCTTAGTTTTGATGTTGTTTCCCTCTTCACATCTGTCCCTGTTCCCCTTACCCTCTCTCTCCTTGAACGCTTCATTAATGAAACTAATTTCAATTTATCCTACCCTTTCCCACTTTTAAAACAACTTATCAACCTCACCCTTGAACATAATTTCTTCGAATTTAATAATTCTTTCTTCAAACAAAACTCCGGTCTTAGCATGGGCTCCCCTCTCTCTCCTACTCTTAGCAATCTTTTCATGGAACTTATCGAATACTACCACATCCTCCCTCACCCCCTTCTTTTGGGTACTAAATGGTATCGTTATGTAGATGATATCTTTGCCGCCGTTCCCATCCATATTAACCCTCAACTTATTCTTAACTTCATAAACACTATCCACCCTAACATTAAATTCACTATTGAACACTCTCAAAACAACACCTTACCGTTTCTAGATACTCTCATGACTTGGTCCACCTCTAATATCATCCAATTCACTATTTACAGAAAACCTACATCCAACCCTTCTTACATACACTGGTTCTCCTCACATAATCTAAACACTAAAATTGGCACTCTTTCTTCCCTTTTCTTACGTGCTTTCCGCATATGCTCTCCCTCCTACCTTCAACCTGAACTCAACTTTTTAACCTCCACTTTCAAAAACCTTTCTTATCCTTCTCACATCATCCATAAGGCCTTAAAAAGAGCAAAGAAAACCTACTACAATCCTCCCATTAACCACCCCGTTAATTCTAACTCTTTCCTTCCTCTACCTCAATTTCCTCTCAACCACATTAAAAATATTTTCCCAAAAACTTTACATTTCACTTCCTCTGATATCCTCCCTCTTAAAAAACCCTTAAACCACACATTTATCAACCCATCCCTCAAGCGGAACTCTCCCAGTGTGTTTACAAAATTCCCTGCAAGGATTGTAACTCCCTTTACATTGGTGAAACCCATGATCTTACACGCCGCCTTTATCAACACAAACATGACCTTCTACACGACAATCAAAATTCTTCCCTGACACTCCATCGCTCTACCTATAATCATTCCATTAACATTAACCAAATGACACCTATTTTACATGTACAAAATCTACAAAAAACTGAAAATCATTGAATCCTTCTGCATCATCAATTCAAATAATTTCAATAAACAAAAAAGGTGATTATAACATAGACACAATACAAAATAATATTCTGAGCACCACACAATTTTTTAAAAAAATTAAATTATCCAATCTTTAAAATATTACATAACTAAATAATTTTTACTTTTTTCATATGTTAGTTTATAATATACTTCTTCTGAAGGAGGTTCCAGCTTAGGAACGAAAGCTCAAGAATATATATTTATTTAACTTGTAAATGTAATTATTTTTCTTAACTGATTCCTTCTAATCTTTTCAATAAGGCCCTCCTACTGATAAATATTTACTCTAGCGATCATTGCTTTAACTATACAAATATATATATATATATATATATATATATATATATATATATATATATATATATATATATATATATATACTATATATATATATATATATATATATATATATATATATATAAGTAAATTCTCTTTTAATTTTCTGGTGCTTAATTTTAACGTCAATTTTTTCAGAAACTTGATATTGTGTATAATTTTTAATAAAATCCAATTGAAGGAGTAATAACAATTTAATTTATATAAGACACATAAATATAAAATGTCTGAAACAAGAAAGCAAAATACAGTTTGGTTAATCAGAATCATGAATATTAAATTGGGTGGAAATCAACTTCCCTTTATTCGACAAGTCATGTCTCGATTGTTCTACTCGATTAAAGTGAAGAAAACATTTGCAGAAGGCAGCATCAATTACTGCTGATGAAACTTTAGTTCTATGGGAAAAAGCCAATGAACCAACCACCCAAAAGTCCAACATTGTTGCAAAGCTTATTAAAGTATATGATGAATATGTTCGCTTGGGGAAAAATACGTTCCGGAAAAGCAATACACAGGTACAAAACATAAAAACATTTGAAGAAAAATTGAATACCCTTTTTGACATATCCCATGCAAATGTTGAAAGCATGATACAAATAGATGCTGACAGAAAATTCCTCAAGGACCAGTCTGGTGAACGAAATATGTACATGGCTGGTATAGAAAAAATGTTTGCTGAAAAAGCAGAGAAAAATGAAAAGGATTGAACAAGAAGAAAAGAGCCGTAAAAAGGAGCATGACTCAAGAGAAACTGCTGAAGGTCATATCAGATGAAGAAGTTTCAGGCAGTGATTCAGAGTCACTTTCAAGTGGAAATAATGAAGATATCAGCTTCAGCAAATATCAAGAGCAAACCATATCCAAACAACTCAATACACCAATTACTTCCACGTCATTGAAGAACAAAGATGCCAGTTTAAAGAAAATTAAGTTAATAAAAGATCCTACATTATGTTCTGCACTAGATCGTGTCAATGTATCCTCAAGAAAAGCTATGCATATTATTACTCCAGCACTTCAGGCAGCCGGAATTGACATTAAAGATGTAACAATTTCAACATCATCGATACAAAGGACAAGGTCTAAAATGAGAGCAACTTTAAATGAAGATATTACAAAAACCTTTAAAGTAGATACTCCTCTTATTATACATTTTGATGGAAAAGTGATGAATAATATATCTCCTGAAAAGTGTGAGCGTTTAGCTGTTGTAGTGTCTGGTAAAAATGTAGAAAAATTATTAGGAATTCCAAATTTAGATGAAGGCACAGGAATCAAAATTGCTCAAAAAGTGTTGGCGTTAATAAATGAATGGAATGTAGAGAAAAGTTGGATTGCTGGCCTTTGTTTTGATACAACAGCTAGCAACACTGGGATCCACACAGGAACTTCAAAAGAGATTATTTTTTCTTGCATGTCATCACCACATTTTTGAAATTGTCATAAATGCAGTTTTTGATACGTTCTTTACATCACGTGGACCTGAAATTGATATATTTGTACGGTTCAAGAAGCACTGGCCTTTCATTGATCAAAAAGATTATGTATCATTGGAAGGTGTTACAGACAAAGAAAAGAAATGGATGAGTGATGAACGTCAGGATATGGTAATATTTTTGCATAAGAAACTAGAAGAGACTCATGAACGACAAGATTATAAGGAATTTATCGAGCTTGCTCTTATCTCCTTAGGAGAGATCCCATCAAGAGGAATAAAATTTACAGCACCAGGTGCATATCACAGGGCAAGATGGATGTCAAAAGGCATTTACTGTTTAAAAATCTTTTTTAGAAATCAGTTTCGCTTGGAAGGCAAAGAGATAGAATCCATCAGACGTATTAATATTTTTTGTGTATCAGTATATATAAAGTCTTGGTTTACTGCAGCAGAGGCAGCCAATTCACCCATTAACGATTTGTGGATGCTTTCGAAATTAGAAGATTATCAAGATATAGATAGACAAGTAGCAAATGTCTCCTTAAATAAATTCAAAAATCATTTGTGGTACCTAAGTGAAGATTTAGTATCTTTAGCATTTTTTTCTGATAATAACTCTGAAAAGTCAGCAATGGTGGAAGCACTGAAGAAGAAAGAAAAATCAAAAGACCTTCGTAGAATAGAAACTAAAGCAATTAGATCATTTAAATGTTTAAGTCTTTCTAACTTTGTGACTTGCAGATCTTAAATTTATTTCGGTCATTGCAAATTGAATTCTCCGACTCCGACTCCGACTCCGACTCCGACTCCGACTCCGACTCCGACTCCGACTCCGACTCCGACCTCTTGAAAATTACCGACTCCGACTCCACCCTTTTGGAAATTGCCGACTCCGACTCCGACTCCGACTCCACCCTCTGTAAAAATTATATATATATATATATATATATATATATATATATATATATATATACTATATATCTATATATATATATACTGATGCTCTCTTTACTATATATATATATATATATATATATATATACTGCTATATATATATATATGGGTATGTTTTTACCTGTGTTAATGTATAGAAGTGAGCCTATGGTCTGGAATAAGAGGTATAGATCTAAAGTTCAATGTGTTCAGATGGACAATCTTAGGGGCGTGTTTGGTGTGAGAAGAATTGATAAAATGAGGAATGAACGTATTAGAGAGCTGTGGTGTGAAGAAGGTAAGTGAGAGAATAAATGAAAGTCGTTGAGATGGTTTGGTAATTAGTAAAAAAAAAAAAATGTGGAAAGGATGGATGATAGTTGGTTGGTTAAGCGGATGTATAGTGGTGAGTGTGCTGGGAATCGACCGGCTGGGAGACCGAAGAAAATGTGGATTGAGTCAGTAAAGGAATGCCTGAAAGAGAGAAATGTGAGTTTGGCAGAGGCGAGAAGAAAGGTGCATAATAGAAGTGAATGAGCCCACATTGATGAGATGCCATATTGGCCATCACGATCCCGTGAAGCTCTAGGTGGATTTTCTGACTGCGACGAGTTCTCACTAATAGGTATAAAGACTGGGTAAAGGTAAGGCTGGGCTTTCTTTTCGACTTTCGTCCTATTCTTTCTACTACTTTTCTGTTTCCAGTGCATGCTAAGCACCTTACCCTCAGTCTTGGGAGAGAAGGTGGATATGATATATATATATATATATATATATATATATATATATATATATATATATATATATATATATATATATATATATATATATATATCTATATATATTATATATAGGTTTACATATGTATATATCCGTATATATATATATATATATATATATATATATATATACTTATATATATATATATATATATATATATATATATATATATATATTTATATATATATATATATATATATATATATATATATATATATATATATATATATATATATATATATATATATATATATATATATATATATATATATATATATATATATATATATATATATATATATATATATATATATATATATCTATATATATATATATATATATATATATATATATATATATATATATATATATATATATATATATATATATATATATATATATATATATATATATATATATATATATATATATATATTACTTTAATAAAAGGGAATAAAATAATGTGAAATTAATAGTAATTTGAAAATAAAATAAAAAAAAGATGTCATTTTATTGATATAAAAAATTCTTAATTTTGATCTCTTAACAACAAAATAAAATTCAATAACAATTCAACAATTCAAAAGCAGCAACTTCCTTCGTTTATATTGTGAAGCTATGATGAACACTCATTTCAGTTAGGTTTTCTTCTCCTGTAGAATTGAAAAAGTATGTTTTGAGCCTTTTCAGAGTAGAGAAATATTTTTTTGGAGTTCAATTTTTGAGTGAGGTAAATGCTAAATTCCTTAACAATCTAAATAGATCAAATTTATTTACAAAATTAGCAAAATTTTGAATAGATATCGATGTAATGAGTAACTTTACAAAGATTAGTAAGTATGGGTCTTTGATTCGTGAACTTGCTCTCTAACTGGTTTGAAAAATCAACAAGGAAATAAATTGTTATAGCCCTATATCTTTTCATTTTTACATTGATTCTCACTAGAAGCATAATCATTTCTTCCTTGTCAGAAAGCAGAAGTTCTGTTGCAACTTCCAAAATGTTTGAAAATGTTTGATTGACGTTGGCTCGAAAATCCTTCAAATCAAACATCACATTTTCAATATGATTAAGAGCAGTTGCTGTCACTAATTATTGAGAGTACAATGTAATACATAACGGAAGAGGGCTTGAGAATAAAGTTAAAGACATAAATAAATAAACCTATAACAAATTTGCTTTTACTTACAGACTTGAAAAGATCTAAGTTTTTTTTGAAAAACGTTAACTATCTTGATCCATTCAATCTCCTCTTAAGCTTCAACAGGGCTTTAAAAATTTCATTAGATCGTAACAATCCATCGAAATTTTCCACCAACCTTGTTTCGCCCATTCGTGAGAGTTTTGTCCATTTTGTGTTCATTCGATGTGTCATAAAGTTTCTAATATGTTGTACTTCACATGGATGTGAACAGCAATGAGCATCTAACGTCGCTGGATATTTTCGACAGCTTAAATACCTCTAAAACATTTCCTCATTGGTTTTACACCACCGTATCGTTGTCCAATCAGAAAGTCACTATTTATATCAAATTTCGTAGTATTTCCTCCGATAGAAATAAGGAAACAAAGAACCAGTTAGAAGCCACATGGGCCTATCGAGACTGTCCCAGTCAGCTAAATATTTATCAAATACATGCTCATGCAATTGGCCTGTCAATTTCCTAAACAAAGGTCAATATAATATATACGCCAACTACTACCAAAATGCAAAAACTATAGCTAAGGTTCACGCTAACCACAATACAAGCTTTAATAGGTTTATTGTGATACCTGTAGCTACAACATGCAGTTTACTTTAATAACTAACTAAAACCCCACCACTTTGGCTACGGCAGAATATACTATTTGATGCCCAAACCATCCAAATACCTATCCAATCCTCTCTTTATTGTTGCAAATGAGTTATACTCAACAACCTCTTGCAGGAAACCATTCCAAAACTTTATAACGCTATTACAGAATGAATGTTTCCTTGCATCAAAGTTACACGTCTTCCTAATTTTCTTATTGTGTCCCATAGTCTCCTTTCCGCGGTATATTATAAAGAATTTATTGGTCTCAGTATTATCAATGCATGTAAATATTTTATAGACTTGTATCATGTTCCCTATGAGAAATCGCCTTTCTAAAGAAAACATTCCTAACTCCTTCAGCCTCTCCTCATAGCTCTTACCCTCAAAGCCAGAAATCATCCTTGTTGCACTACGTTACACTCTCTCCAGCATACCTAGGTCTTTTCTTAAATAAGGGGACCAAACTTGTGAACAATACTCTAATACTGACCTAAAATAGCTATTATACAGCTGCGTATACCTTCGTTAGTTTTGTTAACCATTTTGCGATTTATTATACTTAACATCTTATTAGCTATATTCCTTGCTTCCAAACACTGATAGTTACTTTCAGATTGCTGTCTATACTCACATCTTAATCTTTATTATGCTCCACAGACTCAGGCCAATCCCCATTCATATAGTAGTTAAATCTTTTATTTGAGTTATCTAAATTAAGAACCTTACACTTTTTACTAATAAAATTCATTTTCCACTTGTCTATCGACCTAAGAAGTTTATCAAGATCATTTTGAATCTTTATATAACCATCATTATTCCTTACTAAGGTAGTCACTTTGGTATCATCTGCAAACTGAGAAAGCTTACATTTAAGCCCCCAGATAAAAATATATATATATATATATATATATATATATATATATATATATATATATATATATATATATATATATATATATATATATATATATATATATATATACTATAACTACTATCTTATATATATATATATATACGTATATATATATATATATACATAATATATATGTAATAATATATATATATATATATATATATATAATATAATAATAATATATAATAATAATAATAATATATATATATATGCTATAATAATAATATAATATATATAATATAATAATATAATATAATACATATATATATATAATAATATATACATATATAATAATAATAATAATAATAATAATAATAATATTAATATATATAAATAATATAATAATAATATATATATGTATATATATATATATATTATATAATAATAATATATATATATATATATATATAATAATAATAATAATAATATGTATAATAATATATCAATATAATAATAATAATAATAATATATATATATATATATATATATAATAATAATAATACAGTGGCGTAATCAAGGACCAGGGGACCATATTTAAATTTTAGACACTAAGCATTTTAAATTATCATATCCGTTTATAACATAAAATCTCCAGAGGTTAAATTAATTATATATATATATATATATATATATATATATATATATATATATATATATATATATATATATATAATATATAAATATTTATATATATATATATATATATATATATATATATATATATATATATATATATATATATATATATATATATATATATATATATATATATATATATATATATATATATATATATATATATAATTTATATACCGTATATATATATATATATATATATATATATATATATATATATATATATATAATAAATTTATTTATATATATATATATATATATATATATATATATATATATATATTGAAATAAAATGTGTGATCTGTGTGAATGAAACGCGCTGATGAAGCCACTCCTTTTAAAATGAGGGAGGCAAAGTTGCGTTCCTTTACAGAGGACTTTTCCTGTTACAGTGAAAATAAGAACAAAAAGGATCAAAAGACACGAAAGTTGATTTTTCCTATATATAATAAATAATATGGATAATTACGTATTTTCAATATTAATCCTATCTACCTATGGCTGTTTTAAACTTTTATACACACCCTATTACTAACCTAAGCTAAATATTATATACAAATTTATTTCGAAACAAAATATACAGTACAATGTAAACCCGGGTTATGTTTATTATTTACAAATTCAGTTTTAAATTATTTATAAAAGTTACAAGAGCAATACTTCCTTTTTAACGTCGTTATTCAGACGAATGATCCTTAGGAAGGTGCTCTTTACTCCTTTGAATAACCTTGATCCACTGACACACGACCTGTGTGACTTTTCGACCTTGGGAATCTTCCGTGGTCTGTTTTTTAAACCTCAGTAGCTAACCTAGGGTTAACTTGGGCCTCTAAATTTAGCTGGGAGCTACTATACATAAATTTAATAACGCCAATAGTTATCCATGCTATCGGAATAACAATCAATAATCGTTACCAATAATAATAATAATAATAATAATAATAATAATAATAATAATAATAATAATAATAATAATAATAATAATAATAATAATAATAATAATAATAATAATAATAATAATAATAATAACAACAAGTCACAGCACTGCTATAACCTAAATAAATCAAGTCATAGCACCGCTATAACCTAAATAGAACGCATTCCTACAAACACAAATTCTCTATTCACTTTTGTATATATCCATTCGTACTTGCACATATACTAATAAAAGTAAAAATAAATAATAATAATAATAATAATAATAATAATAATAATAATAATAATAATAATAATAATAATAATAATAATAATAATAATAATAATAATAATAATAATAATAAATATAATCTGATTTTAACCTATACCTTCGTCCGCAACTGTAACCTAAATTGTGTGTGCGCCTCTTTTCTCAAATGTGAGCCTCTCATATCTTAAAAGATCCTTATTATACCTTTGTATGCGTTTTTAATTATGTACGTATCAATACCCACACACACACACATGCACACACACATATATATATATACGATTCCTCCTTTAAATCCTTTTGGCTATCTTTTCCTATAGATTACTATGTCATTCTTACTCTAAACTTTCATTTATCATTGACTATTCTTAATACAACTTTCATTGTCCTTTAAACCAAAAAGATCCCATATATAAATTTTACAATATTCTTTGGTAATTCCTCGTATTCTAACAATGTCTCCTAGTTTATTCGTATCTAATTTTCCACAATTTACGCTTTAATATTGTCTATATTTTAATTAAACTTAAACGTTATTTCGTCAAATCTAAACAGCAAATCATAAATCCTATTCCTACTTTTAGATTTTAAACTATCGTAAACATCGCTTTATATTTAACTATACATACCAATTTTTTGGGAGAATTTGTCCTTTATAAAGCTGGAATCACAGCTCGTAAATAAATCCTTGGAAAGCTGATAATAACAACTTAGTAAAAATCCTTATAAAGTCGGCAATCACAATTTTGTAATGAACTGTTTACCCGAACTTCTTTTGAGAAAACGATGAGTTTTTCTTTTAGCCTGGACACTTTTCTGCTTCGTAAAAATTGGGAGGTTGATCAAAATAGATGCCATGAGTCACCAGACTCATGACACTACTCACCCCTTCAAGATTGGAAACCCAATCTTTAAAGAAGGGAAAACATCCCATAATTCAAATAATAATAACCAGAAAAAAAATCAATAACAATATGAACAAGAGTAGTAACTAACCTAGTTTCCACTAGACGCCCTTCTCTCCTCAGCTCTCCTTTCATACTCCAATACCCTTTTTTGTACGTTCGGGAGATCTGGAGCTGACCCCCTTGACCGTGTCATTGGCCGATGTTCAATCTCCGATCCTTGTTGGGTTCCTCCTTGTCCTTCTGATCTATCAGTCAACATCATTTGTTCAGGATCCTCACCAACTTCTCTTAGTTCCTCATGAATGGATCTGAAATTATAAAAAGGGATATTTAAATTACTTGTAACATGATTATCTACCTGTATATCCTCATCATGTATCGAAGTTATGCTTCCTGGAACCTCCTCCTCCTCTTCAGTAGCGTCTGAAATGGTTATACCTATGGTGTAACTGTTATTAGGGAACCTTAACTCTCTTTCGAAACTCTGTAGATCAAATCCCGCATCTGAAATTGCATCCCCTGGTGCTGAATCCACCCAATCCAATAGATCACTAGTATCTATAGGAGATGGAATAGGTTCTGCCTCTGTTTGTGTTTCCTTATCCTCTCCTAAATGTTCCGTTTGAATTCCAATATCTTCTTTATGGCTTGTCTTACCAATGGCCAATTGTAGAAGGTCCCATGTTTCCTTGATTTCTGTCCTACCCCTTCTTTTCTTTTTTACTTTCTCCGGGAACGTACTAAATATAATACCTGCTGGTGCTTCCTCTATTTCATCCTCTGTTGTTATTTCAATCCTATGTTCATGCTGTGAATAGACCTCATTTTCTTCATTCTCAAAATACTGCCTGAGGTAATCTGGTGGGTCTGCCCATACTTTTAAATGTGCATAGTGGACCCTCATAGTTTTACCTTGACCCTCAACATCATATGTCATTCCACCAGCTATTACTTTGACAACCGTGAATGGCCCTTCATATCTTTCACCTAGTTTTTTCTCTAAGGACCGATCTGCCGAAATAATCTTCCTTTTGACCTTAACTCCTACTGCATAAGGGAGCCAGTTTGGGTGTCCTTCCTTCCATTTGCTTTGCTCCTCCATAGAGATCGGTAATACCTTTCCCTCCTTATGTGTTTGGGTTAATAGTTTTTCGGCTGGTGTCATTCCAAGTTCTGAGTGTTTTGTGTTGTTATAAATTATAACCACCCTGGGTAAGCAATCATCCCACTCCTGGTCCTTTGTCACTATGTTCTTCAGGAACTCTGCAAACGTACGGTTCGTGCGCTCTACTGCCCCGTTCGAAGATGGCTTATAAGGACTGCTGAATATATGATCTATGTTATACCTTTTGAGCATGTCCCTAAACTTGTTACTTTTGAATTCCACCCCATTATCTGTTAAAACCTTGTATGGGGGCTTCAAAAATGTTGGTAACATCTGATCTTCAAATGCCCCTGTGACACTTCTGGCTGATTTGTCCTTTAGTGGTCTGACTGAGACCCATTTGCTGCAGTGGTCCACAGCCACTAGACAAGCAACATTTCCTCTCCTTGTTTTTGGCATGGCCATTACATCAATTGCCACTAACTCGAAAGGATTAGCAACTTGGATTTTCCAAACTGGTGGGAATATTACCTTGTGATCTACCTTATTTAGCTGACAAGTGGGACATGTCCTGCACACCTCCTGGATTATAGTATGACCTTTCGGATGCCATACGTATCTTGCCATCAAGTCTGTTAGTTTTCCCTGTCCTATGTGTGCCATATTTCGGTGTATTACTACACAAATGCTGACCATCTGTTTAAACCCTATTACTGCACACAACTTGTCGTTCTTCATCCTTTTAACTAATATAGCATCGTTCATTAATAAATCCTCCTTATATCTAAAAAATTCCTTTAAAGACACATCCGTTTTAAGAATTTGTTTTTTATTCTTAACCCTCTTCTTCAATTCCTTTATCACCTTAGATCTTTCCTGTAATGTCATTATTTCGTTCAATATTATGATATTGTCAATCCTATTATTATCACACGCTATTACATTATACACATTAACAAGAAAACCATCACTAACCTGATCCTCATCATCCCCATGTGCGATGATGCCTTCTCCAAAATCCAAAATTGCTTCTGTTTCTACTAGGTAATTCATTCCGAGAAGAAAACATGCTGGAATGAACCCATCCTTAACAACTACCAATGGTAATACTGTTTTCCTGTAGCGTGTATCTATCCTGATAGCTACTGCTGTGGTGCATTCAACAATTTTGGTGGTGATCCCATTTAATGTGATGTCCACACTCCATTTCCTCAAAATAAGTCCAAATGGTTCTAACTCCCTGATGACAGTTTCCTGGACCAAACTAATAACAGATCCTGTGTCTAAAAAGGCACACCTAGATGTTTCGCCAATGGAAATGTCTTGCCATGCAACTCCTGATAACTTGTGGTTGCAGCTTAACCGAGACCGGTGTCCTCTTTCCTTCATTAATAGATTTACCCCTAGTCCCTCTTCTGGTGGGTGTTCCAATAAGTTTTCTGCCTCACTTTCTTCACTGTCCATGAATCCTTCATTTTCTTCCTCAGATGGTACCTCTTGATCTTCGATTGCTAATTCGTCTACTATCGTATTATCCTTATTCATCTGGAACGTACCATTATCTCTTAATGGATTGAAATGGGTACCTCCTAATACCTGAATGTGAATGTTTTTTAAATCTTCTCGTTTCCTTGCTTTGGGTCCCATATATACAACTGAACAACAAGTCCCATGATGCAGCCAGATCTTCAAGTTGAACTCATCGCTAGCTGCCAGTAATACCTCTGGGATTGGTTCCCTTCCTGAAATACTGATGGTTTTTAAATATTTGAGTGATTTGGGTTGTTTATCTAACCCATACATCTTCCTGTTGTTTATCAAAACCTCTAGTAAGAATTTCCTTAATTCCTGGTGGTCCTTCTTCTGTAATTGTTCCCTTTTTAAAACTTCCTGCAAGCTCAAAAACAAAGAATCAGCACCTCCTGGTACCAACCTTATTACTTCTAGACCTCTTGGTAGGGCCTCTAGATTTATGACATCGGCTTCTTCCTCTTGTTTCCTTTGACAACGAGACCATGTATCAGCAAAGATGTTTTCCTTTCCCGGAAAATAATGGATTTGGAAGCTGTACTCGCTTAAATCGTCCAAGACACGAGCCAACTTACTATCTACTAACTTCATTGTGTGGAGGTACACTAGTGGGCGGTGATCTGTGTATAAAATAAACTCCTGACCCAACAAAAATGGACGGAAACTCTTGATTCCCCACCTGATAGCCAACAATTCCCTCTCTATGGTGGATGCTCTTCTTTCACACGCATCGAATGAATGAGAGTTATAAGCTATTACTCTTTTTTCCTCTCCTTGTTGCTGACATAGACCTGCACCCATACCAAATCCACTGGCGTCTACATAAAGCTCTAATTTTGGACTACCTTCTGTGAAATCCGGGAATGCCAACTCTACAGATTCTTTCATCAGTCTCTTTAAATTTTCGAAAGCCTGAATCCTTTCTTCTGTCCATTCGATCTTATCCTTCCTTTTCCCTCCTGTCAGAGCACTAAGGGGTGCTGCCACTCCTGAACAGTTTTTAATAAACTTACGCTGGAAGTTAATCATTCCTAGGTACCGCCTGAGTTCTCCTATGTTATTTGGTCTTTCCAACTTGTCCACCTGATCCATAAATTCTGGGAGCTTCCTTATTCCAGTCCTACTGAGAATATGTCCTAAAAATTTAATTTCCTTTTGAACCCAGCTGCACTTGCTGATTTTAATTTTGACATTGGCTTCGGAGAACCGTTGTAGGACCTGTTCGATCAGCAGTAGGTGTTCTTTAAAATCCTTTGATATCAGGAGGACATCATCCACATATACCACCACCTTGTCTCGGCTGAATCCTGTTAATATCCTCTGCATCTCCCTCTGGAATGCTGCTGGTCCATTTTTTAGCCCGAAACTTAGCCTTTTGAATCTGTATTGGCCACTAACGGTAGAAAATGCAGTAAAGTCCTTACTATCCTCTTCTAATTTCATCTGATAATATCCTTTGACCAAGTCCAAACAAGAATAATATTCCACCCCATGACACGCGAAGATTGTTTCTGAAATGTTGGCCATTGGGAACCTATCTGCTTCTGTTACTCTGTTTATGCGCCTATAGTCTATGCATAGACGAAGTGTCCCATCCTTCTTCCTAACAGGTACCACTGGGGAGCTCCATTCAGCGGCACATGGCTCCACAATATCCTTTAGACACAATTCTTGAACTTGTTTTTCAATTTCTTCATTTGTCCTTTGGTCAAATCTTCTTGCCCTTTGGTAGATTGGGGTATAATCGTGTAGCCGAATCCTATATGGTGTCATCGACGTTGTTGTCACATCTGAGTCATTCTTGCTAAATACACCTCTTTGCCTGTATAATACTTCTATTATTTCCTTTCGTTGTTCTTTTGTTAATTCTTCCATGAATGTGATTTCTTTTTCTAATTTTTCCTTTGTCCATTCCTCCTCAATGGTTCCTTGTCTTCCTGTTCCTTGTACCAGTGTGTTTATCGTATATCCTCTATTGTCATATTTTTGGAGGTCCTCTTCATCCAGTATTAGATGGGCTATTCCTATTTTTTCTCTTTTCCCAAATTTTAATTGTCCTGGTATAAGTTTCCTGATTAATATAGTACCTTCTTTGGTATTCCATTTTACCAATCCTGGTAATAATTTGAATCGTTTATTATACCCTCTTCGGTTATTTTCTTCTCCTTCGACCAATAGTTCTTCTGGTTTCATATCATAATATCTTCCTTCTCTGGGCTTAATCTGGTTTGAAGTCCAAGTAGCTTTTACTGGAACCCAATCATTTCTTGTAATTTCCACTTCTTCCGTAGTATACACTGGCAAGGATATTACAGTCCTTACACAATTCCCAGACTTCTCTGAAAGGTAGACTTGTTCCTTTGTGTCTTGGTCACCATGCCTTGTGAGTGAACCATTCCCTACGTCAATTTTAATTTTATTCTGTATCAAAAATGGCATTCCTAATATTGTGCCTTCTTTTAGTCTTTCAACCACAATAAAATCTGCTAAACCATAATTGATGTCCTCAATTGAAATCCTTAATCTTGCTGTTTGGTGGGATTCCACAACCATTTGAGGGTCACCTACTCCTCGTAACCTCATTACCTTTTCTAAAACTTCGGGATTCTGGATCCTTCTGAACTGTTCCTGGCCTATGATACAATACTGTGAACCTGAGTCAATAATGGCTGTCATTTCAACATTATTTAATTTTATAACAAATTTCAACAAAGGAGTAATATTAATGCCTTGCTTACCTTCAACGGTTGTCCTACTGATAGCATGGTATATGCCAGTTGTTGAATTCACTGTGTTTGCTCCTCTCCCTTTGGGTGTTCGTTGTGGTAAGGCATTCCTATTTTCCTGAGGTTTCCTGCTTATAAACTCCTCTGCTTCTGGATCCAATACTGTATCAACTTGCATAGCCGGGCTGGTTTTTAAACAGTGGTTTACTTGGGGGTGTCGCTCCTGCTCGTTCCCGGGGTCGGCGGAGCTACCTCGTTTCCCGAATTTGGTTGTTTTCGTACCCTTATTAATTCGTTTATTTCTTCCTGAAGTGGACAAGTATCCCTCCAATGTCCCATTTGGTTGCATAAAAAGCATTTCTTTTCAATGGGTTTCCTCTCGTTCTGCCTTTGGCCACCCATATCCTGTTGATCTTGTCTTCTATAACCTTGTTCATGTTGTCTGGGCCCTCTTCTTGATCCAACATTCCGCAGTTCGATGTTCATTACTCCCACATCCCAGGCACCACCCATTATATTTTCGACATTCTCTTTTAAAATGTCCTACCCTGTTGCACCAGTAACATCTTTTTACCTCAGTATTATATCTTTCATTATTTTGCCTGGTGTATTCCCTTGTATTCGCTTTCTGCTGATACACTGGCTTTCCATAGCGCACTTTTTCTGCGTATGTCCCTTTTGTGTTTTGTTCTCCATTTAGTGTGGCCCATATTGGTATCCCTTCATCCCTTGATTCCTCCTCATCATCATCCAGGTCATCCTCCTCCTGTGCCCAGTTCAGCACATCTTTCCATCTTACTTTAAGGCTTTCTTTCTCATTTCCCATCCTTATTCTAAATCTCCTTGCCATCTTTTTCGGGAGACAATTCAAAAATTGTTTCTTCAATATTTGTTTGTCCCTATCTTCCTCTTTAGTGGCTGCCTCGTAAGTGGTTTGCACCCTTAACGCAAATTCAGCCACTTTTTCATTTTTTCGCATCTCTAACCTCCAAAACTCTTTTTGTAAATCTATCTGCTCGGTTTCTTTTTCCTCCTTGCACCAGCTTTTTAATCTAGCCACTATGGTGGTATATTTGACCTTAGCCCTGTATATACTATAGTATGTCCTTAGTACCGGACCTTCTAAGAAATTTCTGAGTTCTACTGCCCAACGACTTTTGTCTTTACCCAATTGTTCCTTGGCATATCGTTCGTAATCCTCTATAAATGCCTCAAATTTCTGGACTTTTTCCTTCCCATACTTTAAGGGTTTCACAGCCTTTATATTACTCCTCCTAAATGACTTCATCACCTCCACCATCTCACCGGCCAAAACGATAAATATCTTACTCACTGCTTTAGTATGTTCCACACCTGACTCTTCCAATTCTACTAACCTCTTGAGCCATTTTTTCCCTCCTTGGTCCACTTCACTCTCAGCTTCCTCTGGTTCTTCTTCCGCTGCTGAACTTCCGTCGTAGGTGTATTTTCTTTCCGCCCTCCTTCTCCTTTTCTTATTCTTCCTCTTTGGCTTGTTGCTACTGTGCTCATTTGTTACATCAAATGGGTCACTTGTTGCCCTCTCTGAGCTACTTTCCTCATCTGTTTCATACCGTGGTGTCTTCTTTGGGATGTTCCTTTGTTTGATGCTTTGATCACGGGTCAGCCTCCAATTTTGGTAGGCCTGATCCTCGATCCTCACTCTATTTTTTATGTTAAGACCTCCTTTAGGATCAGTCTTTTGTCCCGTCTGGGTAACTTCTGTTACCTCACTCTTCTGTGCTGTGGGTATCAGTTCCTCCTCTGTACGTGTGGGTCCTTTCTTACTTTCCAAAGCCTGTAATATTCCTTTCAATAGTGTCGTCATCCGATCAACATCAAGATTTTCATCCTTTGTTATGGCAACTTGGAACTTTTCCAAGTACCCAATTGCACTTACTTCTTCGGTGGGCTGCTTAGTCTCCTCCATGTTAATTCTATCACCTTGCTCCTTATCTGAATTTCCCATTTTAATTAAATAAAACAAAGGAAAAAAAGAATGAATATTAACAACCAACACAAAAAAAAATGCCTATATATATATATATATATATATAATATATATATATATATATATATATATAAAAAAAATATATATATATATATATATATATATATATATATATATATATATATATATATATATATATATATATATATATATATATATATATATATATATATATATATATTATATATATATAAAAAAAAAATAAAAATAAAAAAATATATATATATAATATATATATATACATAATATATATATATATATATATTATTATATATTATATTATATATATTAAAAAAAAATGCCTATATATATATATATTATATATATATATATATATATATATATATATAAAATACCCTTTATTTCTCCAAACCGGAGTAAGAAAATACAAAAATTCTCCTTATGTTCTTCTATAAGTTCCTCTGGGATTCCTCCCTCGCTTCAATTGACCGCGAAAATTTCCAAGAAGAGAGAAATATTTGTTCCTCCTCCCTCTTCCTTACAATTGTCAGTAACCCTGGACAAAAGAAAAGAAAATCACGGCCAAAAATATATTCAAAAAAAAAAAAAAAAAAAAAAAAAAAAAAAAAAAAAAAAAAAAGAAAAAGAACTTTATAAACTTCCTTAATATACAATTATAATCTGTTTAATAACAAAGAACCAACAAAACTTGTTATTAATTCCTACTGTTTCAAAAAAAAACAAAGTATACCTTCAATTGAAAAGGGAAAAAAAAAAAAAAATTCGATTATGTCACCAAAAAAAACAATACCCTATATATATATATATATAAAAAAAATTTTTTTTCTTTTCTTTAAATAAAAAAACAGAAGTGACAAAAAGAATGTTATCTTAAAAATTTAATAATTCCCTTATTGTCCTCCTTTCGTTCACCACCAGCGATTTGTCCTCTTGTAAATTTTATACGAGCCACCAGTGTGATGCAATGTGCTGTGAAGCCACTCCTTTTTAAATGAGGGAGGCAAAGTTGCGTTCCTTTACAGAGGACTTTTCCTGTTACAGTGAAAGAAGAACAAAAGGATTGAAAGACACGAAAGTTGGGTTTTTCTTATATATAATAAATAATATGAATAATTAAGTATTTCAATATTAATCCTATCTACCTATGGCTGTTTTTAACGTTAATTCATAAACACCCTATTACTAACCTAAGCTAAATAATATATATCAATTTAGTTCGAACGAAATATACAGTAAAATATAAACCCGGGTTATGTTTATTATTTACAAATTCAGTTTAAATTATTTATAAAAGGTACAAGAGCAATACTTCCTTTTTAATGTCGTTATTTAGACGAATGACCCTTCGGAAGGTGCTCTTTACTCCTTTGAATAACCTGATCCAATTGAAACACACGACCTGTGTGACCTTTCGACCTTGGGAATCTTCCGTAGTCTGTTTTCTTAAACCTCGGTAGCTAACCTAGGGTTAACTTAGGCCTCTAAATATAGCTGGAAGCTTAGTTGGCTAATAATTGCAGCCTTGGCCTTAATATCCGGTCTTGACCTTATTGGACTTAACCTTACGTCTGAGTCCGATCGGAATCCAATCTTTGAGTTGGGTCCTAGAC
>JABUQX010137827.1:0-10000 GCA_015478945.1 Trachelipus rathkii | reverse complement strand
ATTCACACTTTTTCATGCTATATCCTAACATAACAATGTTTTCACATAAATTAACATGGTAATATTTAACTAAAATTATCACAAATTGGTTAATTATCATACTGATCAAAGAATATACTCTAACGTAATAAGCTTTCCCAATCAATAAAGCTAACATGGCGGGAAACATGAACTAAGAAAATAATGTACCAAAGACAAAACCTAACACAACTTATTCCACACGACTATACTGTTAAGCTTAATTAAGTTTCCACACTTAACACCATTAAACTAGTTAATATTGCATGCTATTGTCGTGGTCTTGTCCTTACTTTTTCAAGGCATATCATAAAACATATTTAACGGTAATGCGTACCCCTATGCACAGTAAGAGTTCTCCATAAATGTGACATAACTTTCCTCCGATTATCATACAGCCAACGACTATATGTATGCTAACGTAACAAAGTTATTTACATTTTCATAGTAATATTAACAAAAATTTCTCATAACCTACCTAAATATCATAATCCCCAGCAAATAATTGCAGCTAACATAACCTAGGTTATCCAAACAGAATAATAGACTAGTGCACTTTGATTTAAAGATCATAGATAACAGTGTAATTAGTTACCGAATTAAAACCAATAAATCCAGTAAAATCAGTAAACAAACCTTCCCATCCCCTCCCCTGCCCTCCCTACCCATCCCTTCCATGACCTTTTTTGATCTTTCGATCTAATGATTCAGGTCACAATTCGAGTTACCCATTTCGGATAAACTAGTACAAAAATAATTCTTATATACTAACCTAACGAAATCAAACCTAAACGTAACATATATTTTCACAATATAAAGCCCAACATAAGCTTGGCTAGACCATCGCATTATAATTACAATGGACAAAACCTAACACACCTACGCTCGAATAAAACTACTAACATTACAAGTTCATACTTAACAACAGTAAAGTACCTAGCAAAGCGTACAAAACGTAACCTAGTTCACACTTTTTTTTCCAACCATAATCTCTAACATATCAAGCAGGTTAATTTACATTAACACTTACTGATTTACGTTTCGGCATTTCGAGAATAATTTCGGAAAATAACATACACAAAAATGAGTGATTAAATACTAACCAGCGAAAATAGCTAAGCATAACAATGTTACATTAATAAAGCTAACATAGCATCATATGAACTAAAAATAATGTACAACGACAAACTTATCACAACTTACGCACTAATAAGCAGTTAACATTACAAGTTCCACACTTTAAAGCCAGTTAAAGTAACTAGCATTGCTTACAAAACCGTAACCTATTCATACTTTTTTCCAAGCATATCTTCTAACAAATTAACGTTTATTACATTGACACAGTAATATTTAACAAAATTTATACAATAACCTTGACTACATTATCATACAGACCGACAATAACTGTAAAACATAACAAAGTTTTATCCAAAGCATAACATAAAAAATTAAGTTCTTTGAATAAAATATCATAGTAAATTGTAATAGTTTACTGATTTTAAAGCAGTTAATCAGTAAAATCAGACCATCAACCCCTCCCCACCCTCCCTCCAGACCTTATTGATCTATTGATTCTATTGCGTTCATGTATTCTAGTACTTTCGTGAAAAAATTATTGAAATATCTTAAAAAATAAAGTTTTTATATGGTTTTCAGTTGAAACAGTAAAAATTCAGAACTTGACCTCACCCCCTCCCATAAATTCCAAACCATTCAGTCTATTGAAACGAAATAATCAGAAATACATAGAATAATAGTTCCTCAATAAATAAAAAGTTCTCATTTAACCAACAGTAAAGTTACCTAACACTTTTCGTACAAAGCGGTAACCCTGATTCCCACTTTTTTCAAGCATATCTCTAACATATCAATGTTAATTTTACATTTAACAAATTCGTAATATTTAACAAAAATTTTAGCATTAAAACCCTGTCGTAATCATCATACTGACAACGAACATAATGCTAACGTGCCGAATTTTTTACATCAACTTCGTAATATTTAACAATATTCATCATAACCTCTTCTTAAATTATCATAATCCCCAACGAATAATAGCAAACATAACAAAGTCTTAACCAAACATAACATAAAAATAAACAAAATTTATTTCCTGACATACATAAAAAATAGGGTTTCGTTGAATAAAAAATATCACAGTAAAGCTTGTTCGATTGATTGATTTTTCGAGAAAGTAAATCAGTAAATCGAACCATCCATCCCAGTAGTCCCCTACCCATACCAATCCGGCCTTATGATCAATTGAACTATTGATCCAAGTCATATTTCGAGTATCATTTTGGGTAAACATAAGATAAAAATAAGTTCTTTATATACAGATCTACGAATATATGCTTACGCAACAAAGTTTTAGCATCAATAAAGTTAACATATCATAATCTGAACTAAGAATATAATGCACAAATGCAAACCTAACATACTTCGCGTATGAATAAACCGCTAACATCCTGAAAATTCCCTACTTATCAAAGGTAAAGTAGCTAACAGGTCATACAATACTCGATATGTTCCCACGTTTCCCGCATATCAGCAACAGGTAAAGACGTATTATCTAACAAAATCCCTTAAAAAGTGACCAATCTATCAAAGATACCAGCATCTTGAACTATGAATTGACACTATCTTCATCAAAGTGTCACTCGTTTCGAGTATAACATCATTTGAACTATGAATAAACGTAGACATTAGCAAAATTCTCGGGCAAACCTAACATTACTTAACAAAAACTTAACCTAGGCTCACGTTTCTAACACATCATCGTCAGTTAACACAGTAATATCTTACAAAACTCATAATTTCTCTAACAAATCAGTGTTAATTTCACACTGTCATAGTAATATTTAACATAACGTACCTAACTTACGAATAAACAGCTTTCATTAACTAAGAGTATCTAAAGCAACACATCACCTCCCGAGAGAAAACCCAAGGGGATGCGCCCCTTGAAAGGGTGTGAATCCTGAGATGGGGGATCACCCCGAAGGGGTGTAAGCGGGTTTTTGGGCCTTCAGCCCGAAGGTGCTGAGGCCATTAGCCCTTCGGGCTGAGGCCCAAACCCCGCTTACACCCCTTCGGGTGATCCCCCCTCCGAATGTTTTCTCAGCCCTTCGAGGCTGAAGCCATCCCATTGGGTTTTTCTCTCGGTGTGATGCTTGTTGCTTTAAGATACTCTTGGTTAATGAAAGCTCTGGTTTATTCGTAAGTTAGGTACGTTATGTTAAATATTATTATGACTGTGTGGAATTAACACTGATTTGTTAGAGAAATTATGAGTTTTGTAAGATATTACTGTGTTAACTGAGATGATGTGTTAGAAACGTGAGCCTAGGTTAAGACTTTGTTATAGGATTTTGCTTAGATAATACGTCTTTACCTGTTGCTGATATTTGCGGGAAACGTGGACATATCGAGTATTGTATGACCTGTTAGCTACTTTACCTTTGATAAGTAGAATTTCAGATGTTAGAGGTTTATCCATAGCGAAGTATGTTAGTTTGCATTTTGTGCATTATATTCTTTAGTTCAGTGATTGATATGTTAACTTTATTTGATGCTAAAAAACTTTGTTGCGTAAGCAATATTCGTAGATCTGTATTTATATAAGGAACTTTAATTTTTATCTTATGTTTACCCCAAATTGATACTGAAATATGACTTGATCAATAGTTTCAATAGATCATAGGCGGATGGGTAGGTAGGGGACTACAGGATGGATGGTTCGATTTACTGATTACTGCTTTAAAATCAGTAAACTAACACGCTTTACTGTGATATTGTATTCAAAGAACTTATTTTTAATGTTATGTTATACCAGGTTAAAATTTTGTTATTTTTATGTTATGTTTTGTTAAAACTTCGTTATGTTTGCAATTATTCGTTGGAGATTATGATATTTAGGTAAGGTTTATGAGGAATTTTTGTTAAATATTACGAAGTTGATGTAAAAAATTCGGCACGTTAGCATTATATTCATTGTCAGTATATAATTAAACAGGGTTATGCTAAATTTTGTTAAATAATTACGATGTTAATGTAAAATTAACATTGAATATTGTTAGAGATTGCTTGAAAAAAGTGGGGAATAGGTTACGCTTGACGACAAGTGTAAGGTACTTTACTGTTGTTAAGATGCTTGAACTTTTTGTTAATGTTAGTAGTTTATTTGTACGTATGGTGTGTGTTAGGTTTGCGTTGTACATTATATTCTAGTTCAGTTATGTTATGTTAGCTTTATTAATGTAAAAAAACGTTGGTTACGTTAGCGTATATTCGCCATGTTTGTTACCATAAAAAAAACTGTATTTTTGTTGTTTAGTTTAGCCGAAAATTGATACTCGAAATAGACATGAAACCAATAGATCAATAGATCAAAAGTTATGGGCAGGAGGGTGGGGAGGGTTAGTTGGTCTTGATTTACTGATTAATAAAACTTTTGTTTAGTTTACAGTTATTTCGCGGTCTGTATGATAATTAGTTCAAAGGTTATGATAAATTTTTGTTAAATATTACTGTGTCAATGTTAAAATTAACGTTAATTTGTTAGAGATAGATATGCTTGGAAAAAAGTATGAATAGGTTACGTTTTGCTAAGCAATGCTAGTATTTACTGGCTTTAAGTGTTGGAAACTTTGTTTAATGTTAACTGCTTATTGTGGGCGAAAGTTGTGATAAGTTTTGTCGTTGCTACATTATTTTCTTAGTTCATATGATGCTACTGTAGCTTTATTAATGTGAAACATTTTATGTAGGCTATTATTCGCAGGTAGTAATATAAATAACTAATTTGTGTGCTATGTTTAATCCGAAATTATTCTCGAAATGCGAACGTAAATTTCAGTAGTGTCAATGTAAAATTAACGTTTGATATGTGAGAGATATGCTTGAAAAAGTGTGAATAGGTTACGTTTTGTACGCTTTGCTTAGTTACGTTACTGTTGTTAAGTATGGAACTTGTTAATGTTAAATAGTATTCGAGCGTAAGGTGTGTTAGGTTTTTGTCATTGTACATTATATTCTTAGTTCTGGTCATGCTATGTTAGCTTATTAATTGGGAAAATAATGTTACTTTAGCATTTATTCGTTGTGTTAGTATATAAAGGAACTTATTTTGTACTATGTTTATCCGAAATGTTACTCGAAATGTGACTTGAATCATTAGTATCGGAAAGATCAAAGGCATTGGAAGGGATGGGTAGGGAGGGGCAGGTAGGGATAGGGAGTTTATTACTGATTTTACTATTTGTTTGTTTTAAATTCGCGTAAACTTATTACACTTTACTATGATATTTATTCAAAAACTTATTTTTATGTTATGTTTGGAATAAAAAACATTGTTATGTTCTGCAATATTCTGGCTGGGGATTTATGATATTTAGGGTAAGGTTATGAGGAAATTTTTGTTATTTAATATTACTATGATAATTGTAATAATACGTGTTACGTTGGCATATAGTCGTTGGTCTGCTATGATAATCGGACAGGGTTTTAAATACATTTTTTGTTAAAGGTTACTGTCTGTTTTCTAAGATAAACGTTAAATGTTAGAGATTGCTTTGCAAAAAAAAGAAGAATAGGTACTTTTGCATGCAATTTAGTTACTTTACTGGTGTTAAGTGTGGAACTTTGTTAATTTTAACCGTTTATTCGTTTGTAAGTTGTGTTAGGTTTTGTCTTTGTACATTATTGTTCTTAGTACATGTTACGCCATGTTTGCTATTGATATGGAAACGCTTATCTATGTTAGAGTATTATTCGTTTGCATCAGTATGATAATTAACCAATGTTGTGATAAATTTTTTTTAAATGTTACGTGTCAGTGTCAGATTAACGTTAATATGTTTAGAGATAGGCTTGAAAAAAGTAAGAATAGGTTTACGTTTTCCATGCAATGTTAGTTACTTTACTGCGTGTTAAGTATGGAACTTTGTTAATGTTAACAGTTTATTCGTTCTGTGTAAGTTGTGTTAGGTTTGTCTTATGTACATTATTTCTTAGTTCATGTTACGTTGTTGGTTAGCTTTTATTAGATGTGGAAACTATTACGTTAGGTATATTTCGTTGATCAGTATGATTAATTAACCAATGTTGTTGATAAATTTTTGCTAAATGTTACTATGTTTCAGTGTAAGGTTAACGTTAATATGTTAGAGATTTGCTTGAAAAAGTATGAATAGTTTACGTTTTGCATGCAATGTTTAGTTACTTTACCGGTGTTAAGTATGGAACTTGTTTAATGTTAACATATTCGTGTGTAATTTGGTGTTTAGTTTGTCTTTGTTACATTATTTTCTAGTTCATGTTACGCCATGTTTAGCTGTTATTGATGTGGAACTGATACGTTAGACAGTATATTCGTTTGTATCAGCTATTGATAATTAACCAATGTCTGTTGATAAAATTTTTGTTAAATATTACCATTTTTAATTTAAATTAACATTGTTATGTTAGAGATATGCATGACAAAAGTGTGAATAGGTTATACGTCTTTGTATGCTATGTTAGTTGCTTTACTGTTGTTAAGTTGGAACTTTGTTAATGTTAACAGTTTTATTCATGTTTAAGGCGTTGTAAGGTTTGTCGTTGTTGTATTAAATTCATTAGTTTCAGATGATGCTTAAGTAAGCTTTATTAATGGGAAAACAACTTTTTTACGTTAGCATATATTCGTTGATCTTTGTATAAAGAAATTTGAATTTATGTTATGTTTATCCCAAATGATACTCGAAATGTGACTTGAATTAATAGATCAATAGGTCAAGGATGGACAGGCAGGGTGGCTGGATGGTGTTTGATTTACTGATTTACGGATTTAGGGTATGTAAAAAACATGACAATTTTAGTAAAAAAATTTGACTTGAATCAATAGATCAATAGATCAAGTAGATCAATAGATCAATAGAATCAATAAGTCACGATTGGACAGGAGGGTGGTTGGGTGGTGGTTTGATTTACTGATTTACTGCTTTAGGTATGTAAAAAACGTAAATTTGTAAGTATAAACAAAAAGAATTAGAAATTTATATTTATTATTATTTATTTATTTTATTTTTTTATTTATTTTTTTTTTTTGATGGTTCTGAAACCATTATTTTTCAAAAAGCTACAGGGACCCCTAACATATATAAGACACCAAATTATGTATCATGACCACAAATATTAATGAACTCGGCACCGCAACGGCAGCCAGCACCGGTGCAGCTGGCAACTCCTACTCCTCTGTGTCAGACTCCTTCTTCATTCTTCTTCCTCCTTTATTCATCTTTCATCCTTCTTCATTCCTCCTTCGACCTCTGTTTGCATTCAGTGCTTGTTCAGTTCCAGGGACCCCCCTAATTGGGGGGTCCTAGGGACCTATACGACTTATAACCATCATATTCGAGCTCTGTACGGCTCAATAACTTATATAAACACACCCAACCATTGTTGTTTATCACGAATGTTTATTTAACTCTGGAGTCGGCCGTCAGAACCTTATGCGAGAAGCAACCGGCGGCCGCTAAAGCAAAGTCAGAGTGCCTTAAAAAAACGATCCTTGCAGGGAATCGTTTTTCGACTCCAAATTCGATTCCCTTCGCGGAATCGAATCTTCGACGTAATAATAATAATAAAATAATAATAATAAAATAATAATATTAATAATATAATAATAATAATAATAATAATAATAATAATAATATAATAATAATAATTAATAATAATAATTAATAATGTTGTGTATGTGCATGCGCACGCGCGCTCAGTCTGCGCGCTCTCTCTCTCTCACGCGCATCGAACACCTGGCTCGATTGGGAGACGTTAGGGTTAACTCAATCTCGGAATTGGAAAGCCAAAAGGGCATAAACGCGGGCGTAAGCGGGCTTACGCTCTCGGGGTGACCACCCTATTATAGTTACATTCCTTAGAGACTTGAAATTTTACCCTTGTTTCGGAGCTTACACATACATAGATTTATATCCAAGTTATCAGACCTATATCATCTATATAATTTTTGAGAATAGGTGCCCTAAAATCAAAACGTAGCATAACTACTTAATATATATAATATATATATATATATATATATAATATATATATATACGTATATAGAATAAAAGATATATCAAGGCCTTGCATCGTTATTCAACCACATATTAATATAAATAATTAATTATTAGTTGTAGGATAATAATTATATTCCACTCACCATACTAATTAAAATATAAATAATTAAAATTAATGTAATAATAATTTAATCTCATTAATAGTTCCTATAAATATTTTTATAAAATTATTTATAAATAATATTTTAAGATATAATGTATAATTGCAATTTGTTACATAGTGCCGCAAAAAGTGTATTTGTAGTTCAAAATGGACAGATTTGGCTATTATGTTTGCGTCGTAGATAATACCTCACGGATATTTATAATAATTAACTTAAATAATTATATTCCTTTAATATAATTCCTTTTACATTCATACCTAAACTATACTTCATACTTTTTCTTTTATTTCTTTTATATTCATTGTATACTAGCTCAACAGTGCGAGGTAGTGCGAAGATATGTTGTTGCGCGAGCACGCCTATTCCACAACATAATAGAAACAAGAATACATGCATACATACATCAAACACAGCGCTTTGTTTTCACGGGCGCTTGATTATTTTACTAAAAAGCCAATGATTTAACTCCTCATACGAAAATATGCGAATCATTAGTTTAATCTGTTATGTACGTGATAGAGTAAAGGTTATGAACTAATAAGAGCTGAGAGAAAGCCGTGTGCTCAGAAATAATATTTCCAGACCAATTTACCGACCTCCTACTCCTATTCTCCTGGAGGATCGATGCTTTTTTTACTTTGATGCACATTTCCGATATTTCTTGACTGATAAATTAGCATTTCAAATAAATACATGTATTTTTTAATATTGATAAACACGACAATCAACTAATAGTTACCTTAGAGAATCGATAGTCAATGCAGTAGTGTGCACACTCGCAGAGAAGTAATGATTTAAGAAAAAGATTGTTCGAATATCAAACTCCGGCCCCAAATAATAACCCAACACTCTAGTAGTAAGGGCCTCAATATGGAATACAGCAAAATCACATAAAATTATACTTTAAAAATCTAGATAGTTTTACTCCTTTCTTTTTCTTATGAAAAGCTATTTACCAAATACACTATTATAGCCTATATTTATATATTAATTTAATATTTAATATATATATATTAATATATATATTAATATATATATAATAATAATATAATTATAATATATATATATATATATAAATAATATATATTTAATATATTATATTATTAATATATATAATATTAAATGATATATAATATTAATAATTATTAATATATATATATTATATATATAAATAATAATTAAGTATATATATATATATTATATAATATATTTATAATATATATATATTATAATATATATTATAATATATATTAATATATTTATATATATATTAATATATATATAATATATATATATATTAAATAATTATATAATTAATTATATATATATATAATATTAATATTATATATATATATTAAATATATATATATATATTTATATATATTAATATAATATATATATATATTAATATATATTAATATCTATCTATTATACTTTGTATTTGGTATTGGTAGTCACATAGAACTAATACTGCCATAGATTATTATTTTATTTTATATAATGGGGTAAATAACTACCTAAAAGGTATGAGGTATTTATTAGTATTTAAGGTGATTAATAAATATATTTTATTAATTATATATTTATATATATAATATATATATATATATATTAATATATATATACTATATATTATATATTATATATATATTAAATATATTAAATATATATATATTAATATATATAATATATATAATAATATATAATAATATATATATTATTATATTAAATATATATATATATCAATCTTATACTTAT
>JABUQX010137826.1:10000-28332 GCA_015478945.1 Trachelipus rathkii | reverse complement strand
CTCCTCCTCTCTCTCTCTCTCTTTCTCGCTCCTCTCTCCTCGTCTCTCTCTCTTCTCTCTCTCTCTCTCTCTCTCATCTCTCTCTCGCCTCCTCTCTCTCCTTCTCTCTCCTCTCTTCTCTCTCTCTCTCTGCTCTCATCTCTTCTCTCTCCTCTCTCTCTCTCCTCTCTCATCTCTCTCTCTCTCTCTCTGCTCTCCTCTCTCTCTCTCTTCTTTCTGCTTCTCTCTCTCTCTCTCATCTCCTCTCTCTCTTTCTCTCTCTCTCCTCTCTCATCTCTCCTTCTCTCTCCTTCTCTCTCTTCTCTGCCTCTCTCTCCTCTCTCTCTCATCTCTCTCTCTCTCTCTCCTTCTCTCTCTCTTCTCTCGCTCTCTCTCTCTCTCTCTCTCTTCCTCTCTCCCCTCTCGCTCTCTCTTCTCTCTCTCAATCTCTCTCCTCTCTCTCTCTCTCTTCTCTCTCTCTCATCTCTTTATATAATATATAATTATATATAGTAGCTATTGTTTAATATAGATAAATTATATTATATATAATATATATATTAAAACTTATATATTATAAACGATATTTTTTTAAACTATGATAGTTAGGTACACTGGATAAAAAAGATTTACTTCTCTTTATTTTTAAAATTAATCTAACATCTTTATTATGAATTTCACACAATGTTTAAAAATGATTTAACAGACATTATGATGACATACACGTGGTGATTTCCGGAGTGAGGGGAATCGCTGGAAGAATCAAGCGATTTCCCCTTGGCCTTAATGAATGAGTCACAGGAGAAATTTTTTTTTTTTTTTATTTTTTTTTTTATGGCTAATTTTTCCCATCATAAAGAAATACAAAATTCTTCTTACACATAAATTATTACAATAAATATATAAACAGACCTCCTTATGATCCATTCTGGGGTTGAACTATTTTCAACTCTCTATTGCAAACCCTATCTGTGCATTTTTGTAAGTTAACTCAGTAGAGAAATTATATCCCCAATCTATTATTGTTGTCCGTGCATTAAAAGAGGAAAGAAGATATTTTATTTTAAGGCTAAAAACTATCAATTTATACTGCTCTAACCTACAAAATGCATTCAGACTAAGAGCCCCGCCACTTTTTTCTATTTATTATTTATTTTTAATTTTCTTTTTTAACCTCCATTTTTTTATTGGTTCCACGATCCCGTCGTTTATCAATTATGAATTCTCTACCATTTCTCGACATTCTCTACCCCCTCTCCCTTTGCTTTAAATATAAAGTTATTCTTTTTTTTACCCGTAATACCCGTAAGGTCCGAGTATCTCTTCGCAGTTTCCCACATATACGTTGAATTCTACTTAATCGACCTTGCCTTCGTGGAGATCTTTCGAACGACACTTCTTATTATTTATAAACAATGTGTGCCAGAGGTTAGATATAAACCATAAAATAGTTTCTTCCAAATAGCACTTGGATGACCGATGGACGAGTCCTCCTCATTAATAAGGCTTCCTGGCACTAGATAAAATTCTGCCAACATGGAGGCACACTGAGTAACCTTCGTCACTTTAGGGGTTCAATTCTCAATCAGACCAACACAATGCCCAGGGCAAGATTTCCGGCCATTTTAAGCGATTTTAACCCTTCATTGACCATACACCTCAGTGCTCACTATGGGCTGTATTAATCTTTTACTTGGCCTTATCACGCTTTCCGTGAGTAGCCGTATGTCGACCAATCTTATCTTATGCCGAGTAGGTACACACGTCATTAAACAACTTGCGTGAATGCTTCCCGATGAGAGAGTCTTTTTTATTCGAGCACAGAACGGAAAAATCTACGCTTAACTAACTAATATTAATCGACATCGACCGTCCGCCTGAAAAAGACGGGAGCGCGAAGGATATTTACTAAATATTGATACGATAAAACAAGCGTCATATTGACCCTACTATACGTACTTACAAGTCTACATGGGAGTGTCGAAATTCTCTAACTTCCTTAAAACCTGCCGAATCTAGGAGATATCTTCCTAACGCTTTGATTTCGAAGACATGCAACTCCGTCTGAATTTCGTTTACTATCTATGCATAACCTTGATAGACGAATCGCACTAAACAGTCAAAGTCCTTTAATATCCCAAATGATTTCCTGTATTATATTCTCTATGACTCATCATCAACCCAATTTATCCGTATTACAGTTTCTAAGAAGTGCCTTTAAAAATTCATACCGCCAAGGACAGTCCTTGCACCATGGAATAACTCTCTCTGTAACGCTTCCATCCGCTAGTTCTTTTCCCTTATCAGCTCTTTATCATACCATCAGTCTCTTGCTTACATAGACTATCTTTCTGAAATCTACACCTTCTTGATCTTATTCATCACCCACTTAACCCTTTACTGGTACTTATGATTCATTTCTTTACAAAAATCCATCAAAACCATTATCTATACCAGTTTCCTACTATTATTTTGCACATTATATATATATATATTATTATATTTTATTAAATTTTTGGTATTCATTATTTACTATCGTCCACTTTTATTTGTGTCGTTCCAAACTAAGTTTTACGATTTAATTATTAGAATTATATTGATTTTTCTTCTTCTTTTCATTATTATTATTCTTCTTTCTTTGTCTTTTTAATTATTATTAATTTTACTACTTCTGCAAGAATTTCATAACTTATTATTTATTATTATTAGTTATTATTTTATTATTTTTACTACTACTATCGCTATTATATCATTTCATTATCGTACGCCAGCAAGTCCCGTTCTTTTGACGTTCGATTTAAACGGCTCAACCCTTTCTCAATGGAATTCTGAGAATTCCATTCACTAAGCCCCAGCCTCCAATCTCACCCTGTTCATGGCGATTTCTGTCGGAGAAGAGAGACACGCCCACTCTCCATTTTCTTACAACAGAGATACACAACTGAATTTCTCAGTTGCATAATCTTATTTCTTTCGTTAGATAAATCTGTCAAAATTATTGCCAATTTAATTTTAGATATTAGAGACCAATTTTAAATTCAAAACGTTCAAAGAAGCGCAATAGGATTCAATAGATTCATCTCCCGAATGTTAGCACCTTTGTGGCCACTCTTTTTGATAGTTGTGATCAATCCCTGTTGATAGTACAGACTATTGAATTTCTATTGGCACATTAAGATAAGCCTGATAATTTTTGCAAACATTGTTGAGTCATAGCACATCTTAACCAACCGCGTAAGTTCTGCCAACTAACCTCTCCGACGTACTGTACTGTACTGACAAGTGCGTGGCAAAACTTTCGTGCTGATCTTTCTTCCTACTTAAAGCAACTAGCTAATCGTAAGATCGCTTACCTTTTGGTACCAATAGCAACTCAGTTAATTTCATCAGAAAGACAAACAATGTAGCGTTTACCTATCGCCGCTCTTTGCTTCCCTAAATCGCCGCTCAGCTTCCACCCAGGACATCTTTTCGGAAGAGGGGTTTGCCCTTTCAAACATTTACTAGAGTTGCGTATTGAGCAGCACGGCTATGTTAATTCGGTCAGAAGATTATATTAACGAGAAAAGTCCCTAGTTGGCTTGATAGTGTTGGTTTGCAACATTCACTACTGCATCGATCTTTCCGGGCCAGGCCAACTCCCTTCTCAGCTAATTTGAACCTACGAATGTCCTATTCTCCGACGGCCAGGCAAACTTTCTTGGAGGTTCAATATATAATCTTCATATACTTAATTCTCTAAACCCTTCCTCCAATTTGCAACCATTTCATTCAAGTCGATGGTGATTAAATTACATCAAGATAAACAAAAACATTCTTAAACTACAGCAAATTGAATGCGTTGAAGCACTATATGAGCATTTGTGTCTTGATGTATCAATTAGTTGAAACATATAGTTACCAAAAAGGGCAAGTAATAGATGAAATCACTTTTTGTGTCCTTCGACTGATGGGACTATAGTAAGCTGCCTGCGATCGTTTCGTTAGCATATGCAAATGTTGCTTGCAAGATGAATCTTAATCTTAGCAGAGTAAAAATTGTCGAGATAGGCCTTTGGTTCACATACGCATGTTCTATCGACAAACGTATCTCGGCCACTCAGATTAGCAAAAAACATTCCGGAAAACCCCAATCGCTTTTTCCCCGCGAAATGACCCCTGATTCTAATCCTTCTTGGCTCCCTCAAAAAGATGTGAGGCTATGCCTCGGCTCCTTAATGTATGAGGCTCCACTGACTTCGACTGAAGATAGTTTTCCGCCACCGCATAATTTCTTCTTTCTAAGGAGGCTCTTCCTTCCCCTCAATTTACTATCTTACCCCCTCTCATGAGACTAACCATTAGCCCCTCCCCACCCCCCCTCTCCCCTATAGTTTCCGTACTCGAAGATATGTGAATGAGGTAACAAAGTCGTCCCCAACAAGCTGTCAAATAAGCTCCCTCCGTTTTCCTACTATTCTGCCATATAAAATGCCATCTATTAGCTGTTTATTTTAAAATATTAAATTAGGTCTTATGATTTAGGAATTAAGATTTGGGTATTTAGAAAATTAGATGTAAGAAGATACTAGTCATAAGAGGATATATTTAAAGAAACACTGGAAAGACCAATATATTCTTACATGCTTAAAAAAGTCAAAAGCCTCATTACTAAGGAAATACTTGCTTTTTGTCTTTGGTACTAATAATAAGCATTTAAATTCATAGTAAACGCACATGATTTTTAGAAAGGCATAGCCTAACAACAGTTAAATTTAATTTCTGCCAGCGTAGCGTTTACGTATAAAGTCTAGTCCATGTCCAAGTTCATTTTAATACCCATTTATTCATACTATCTTAAACAGTCCTCCATTCGTCTGCAGTGCCAAAACGGCACCTCCCCTATCCTAAGCAGACGCATATCACCGTAGAGGCAACTTCCAGAGTTAGTAAATAGATCATTTGTTAGTATTATCGAAACTAATAGCTAATGTTAGCAAAATCAAAATCTTTAAACTACTAGATGCAATACGATTTAGTGGAGCGCCACAAAATTCCTACCAGATATTACCAATAATCACATGCAATTATTTCTTAATTTAACGATCCCTCAACTCATCGAAGGAGAAAACAACTCCTTTCAGCCCTAAAACTAACAATTAATTCAGCAAGGGGTTCGCAACCTTCCATTATTAACAAGTTCATTTTTCTATTTATTAAAATATGGCTTCACAGATTCATCATATCCATTATCCCGCCTCCTCCCCATGACTGGAGTGGTGGGCATAGCGTCGACTCCGTTTGGGGGAGATAGCGACTCATCAACGATTGTACATCTCTCGCCCTATGAATCACAGTTATTGTTTCATCATAACTAATTATAAGAATTTTAAAACAAACGGGATCATTCTTTGAAATTAAGAATGTCTACACTCTATTATATTATTTATTGGTATGATAATCGTTATTAATCTCATCATGAATTGATGATACAATTAAAGTTAAAGACTCTCCCTTGCCTGAACTCTGTGATAAGTGACTCCTGTGGGGAAGAGGTTAACTCAATAGAAGTCACCCTCCCTGCCATTTGAATTACGCCTGTTAATAAATTTTCGTTCTCAGATTCAATTGTTAATATTCTCCGGTATGGAATCGTTAGAGAATATCCCTATTCCATTCTATATTATATAACAATTGACATTTCTGTTACACCCCCGTTATATCATATATCATATTACTAAAAGTGTCATATTATTATTATTTATTTTATTTTAATTATAGCCCAATCTATATTATCACTATTCATATATATCTTAGCAACTTTATAACCAATACGCGTATTAGTATATAAATTATATTGTTACAATTAAATTTTCATACCACTTGTGATATCAATTATAAATAAAGCTCCTAATCATATACATTCTTTAGTAATCTCCATCATTAAATTATAACGTCTTCTACTATTTTAGTAATTATTATTCGATATCATTATATACATGACCACCGTAAAAAAATTATTACCAAAATTAAAATTTGATTTCTAGTTAAGCACTATTTCGCCAAAATTTACCTATTCTTATAGAAAGTATGGCGCGTATTCATATACAAAGTATTCTACTTTACAGGCTCCATTATTCCCCCTACATACTTTATCCACTTTGCCGAGGTGCCCCACAGGCAGTTGGCAGTTTCCGTTTGGGGTTGATCTGTTTGAAGTGGGAAACCCCGGGGGTTGGGATCAAGCGTGTGACTCTAGCAACAGTATTGATCCCTCACATTAAAGTTGGCAACGTGCAAGAAGCGGTGTGGAACCACAAAGCCCCCTCGTGCCTCAACCATCGCAACGTGCTAATGTTGATTGATTTGAACCTTCCTAAATTGACTGAAATATTTTAGATGATGAGGTGGGGGAAATTTTTGAATTCTGAACCAGCGTCTTTGCTAGTTCTCTTACTCTTTTGGCGATGACTCATCTTTCAGGCCTGACTGATCATTGCGTATTATTAACCTGATATATTCTCTTCTCTTGAGAACTCTCTACTCGGCTGGTTGCTCTCTTTCCTGCTGGTTCGCGACTGCGTTTAAACGGTTGCCACTCGTTCTCCCCCTCCTGGACGAGGTTTTAGTAAGCACCGTTTGGAGCAAAAACTTATTAAAAATTGTCATCCGGCTTTATTTCTACAATCACTTATATCAGTATATTCGATGCAATTAGTTACCAAAATGCTTACGTGTTGATTTCTAGTTAATCTAAATTTCTCTAATAAATGAAAGTCAATGTTGTCTAACAATTACAATACATGTGCCAATTAGGTAGACCAACTAAAAACTAGTAGGTTAGTTTACTTTAATTGTATGACTGAAAAACATTCTTCTATTGTGTCATCAATAATGTGATAGATTCTCTATACCTTCACAATTTGGCGTAACATCGTCCATTCAGGGAAGTTTTAACGAATTTGACTTTGTTGGTAGTTTGATCTAACAGTGACTCTCTCTCGTCTGATCTGTATTTCATTTACAGGTTAAAAATCCATGGTCGTATGCAGGATCCACTCGAAGAGCATACAATGTGAATTGACAGGGGGATGGACGTTTGGGAGATCCTTTTCCTTTTCTTCTCCCAAGAGTGTGGAGGGAAGATGACTCTCACGTTTTACTGCATTTTATGCTCTTCTTGTGGTTATCCTCTCGACTCTGTTTCACTACTCCGAACGAAGTCATTTTCTTCATTTACCTCTTCAGTCGGGGGGACTTCTGGGGGAGTGATGGGGTCTTAATGATCGAGATCGAGCTACAATAGCCAAGTTGGTTCTCTTGTTTTGAACTGGAACAGATTTTCACCTTTTTTTGAGCTGAGACATTTTTAGCGTGTTTTTATTTCTTCTTCTGGGGATTGCATTGTTTTTTTCTTCGATATTAGGCGCAAATTTTATGCCATATTGCGAGCGGAGTTTCTTAATTCACTCTCTTTTCGGGGAATTTAACTGTTTTTCTTTTTCACTCTCACTTTGAATGGGACTTTTTCACTTCACGTTTGTATATAGATGTTTGTTTGTTCGTTTGTCACTCTGAAGGGCACTATTTCTTGTACTAAACTATGGGTGTATCAGGGATAAAACGATAGTTACTCTCTTTTTATTTAAAATTTATTACTTAATGGGGAAAAATGATATCAATGTTTTAAAAAGGAATATAAAAGTGCATATCAAGCCATTACCAACACAATTAGTCTGAATCTAGTACTCACCCCATCCAATTTAGATCGTTATAATTGGCATATACATTTTTTTATTACTTGCAGTTTTAATTTAAGAGTTCAAATTCACTACATAGCGACCATTCCACAATGGAATCCCATCCAGATCACGCAGAATTAATTATTGTACAGTCTAAACCTAATTTGTCCGGTTTCGACCGTCGACAGTCCGATTTTTTAACACACCTTCCTCTTGTAACGTGAGGATCTTAACTGCCTCTCCTTCCTTTAACTAAGAATCTTGTATGTGACTTATATCTATACAAATGTTACAACATATGAAAGATGCCACGTCTATCGAGTGGTGCAGCACTTCAATAAAACAAGAAAGTCAATAGAAAAAATTGGCTACAGAGAAACCCTTTTTGTAGTAGTGTTCATAGTGGCTATGAGTAGCAGGTATATAGGCTATGTGAGCAGTAGAAAATCCTAATCGTACATAAATATATATTAATTATATATATATATATATATATTATTATATATATATATATTATTATATATATATTATATATTATATATATAACTGAATATATATATTAAAACTTTGTTTTAACGGGCTTTAATCCCCTTCTCAGGGTTGGGGACTACAAGAAATCAGAACTTTTAAGCGTCTATCACAAGTCCTCGTCGCCACCAATGTGTTCGCAGTCGAAAATTTAATTCTTGCCGGGATGAGAATAACAACTCAGCTGCTACGCAAGGATTGACCAGCGCCCTCTACCGCATGAGAGTCGTCTGAGTCAACCTTCCTACGCCACGAGCGTTCATAATATAATATATATAATATATATTATAATATTATTAATATATATTAATATATTATATATACTTATATAATTTAAATTATAATATATATATTATATAATAATATATATATAATATTAAGAATTACTCTCCAGTGAAGAAACTCTAGGGGTATCTCTATACAATGTGTGTTTTTTTCTTCTTGTACTAAACAAATGCAACAACCCTATAAAATACCATTCAATATAGAGGCCCTACTACTACTACTACTACTACTACCTACTACTCTACTACTACTACTAATAGATATATAATTAATAATAATAATAATATATAATAATAATAATAATATAAAATATAATAGATATAATAATAAAATAATAAATAATTTAATCTTCAATATTTCTGTTCAAATATTTATTCACTCAATGCTAAATTAATTGTTTAAAATATATTGATCGAAAGTAGCAGCAAAATTCCTCTCACCTTGGTACTCAATTATTGATGAGTCGAAATCAATTTTGGAATAGTTGCGCATGTTAGCAAACACTTTCTCCCTCCATTTGATAATAACTAATTAAATAATAATAGAATAATAATAATAACTAATAATATACTGAATATATAATATGTAATAATAATAAATAAAATAAAATAATAATAATACTATATAATATAAATACTTATAATAATTATGGATAGTTATACTCAAATGACTATAATTCATATTAGTTGTGAAAGAAAATATATAATTTGCCAACTCATACCATCGCTTCCATAGCAAACAGTATTCCACTGTTGAAAGCGTAATAAAAAAATGGAAAAGTCTTTTGCAAAGAGGTTAGAAATAATGTTTTATTGAAGATGATATATTTCGTAAATGAAAGAGACACTTAGAATTAAACAACACATGAAACTTGACACTTTAAAAGTTAGTGATATTTTCAGGATAGCAAGGTTAAGTTAGGTTAGGTTAGTTAGTATTAGGTAGTTGCTTAGTTGGGTTGGTTAGGTTAGGTTAGTTAAGCTAAGTTATGTTAGGTTATTTTAGGTTAGGTTAAGTTAGGATGCAACATTTCCGAAATACGAGGCAAAAATATAAGATTTTCATCTCATTTTCTGTAATGGCAATTGTGAAAGACGACATCGTTCAATTGCTTTCAAAGTTGGCTAAATAAATACTACCTGAAGAGGAAGTCATCGAAAAAAAAGACGTTTGAGAACCAACACTGGAGTAAGAAAAAAAAATCAGCTTTTTCTATCGTAACAAATGCGACGATTCTTTTTCCTCCCTTGGCGTCAAGCGAAGCGATGACGATGATCAAGGGACGGACGAAATAATTAGATAATTAAAAAATAAAACAATTGATTTGCAATGTAATGAAAAAATAGCAGGTGCGCATATAAATGGGGGAGGGGGGGGGAAATACCCTAAAGTGCAGTAACTCTCAACGCCTCATAGCATGTTCTTTTAGCATGTCACTCGCGAACGTTTGTTTAATTGGGTAAGCAAATAATAAAATAGCTTAATAGTGAAAGTTCAGAGAATTTCTAATTTTATGTAATTTTGCATCTCATTAAAAATAATAATTAGCCTACTTTATATATATAATATATATATATAATAAAATCTATAATATATATAGATATATATATATATATATATAATATATATATACTTATATTATATTAATATATATATATAATAATAATAATATAGATATATATATATGTAAAAGATTACTAACCCCATACACTAATACTGTAAATTAGTAATTGTACTGTAAATCAAAGCTAGATTCCTAAATAAAATTAACATTTTTAGCGAACAAAAATGAAAAATATTATAAATATCAATATAAAAAAATGTTGTATGCTTGTTTTGCTATCTGTTCTTGTTAGCGCGACATTCTTAAGTGTTGTAACGTTCAACGCTAAAAGAAAATATTTTTCAAGTGCAAAAATTAAACAAAAAATTACGAAATAATTTTTACTATAAGATAATAATGTATGACCTAACCTAACCTAAGCTCATTTCACCCCTAGAACATAGGGAAACAAAAATCATATCGCCCATAGAACATACTATTTATGCACTCATAGAGCCTAACCTCGCAGAAATTTTTTTCCTATCCACCTCCCGTTCGAGTGTGGCGTTAATTAACCTTTGTCCTAATATATAATATAATTATATATATATATATATATATAATATAATAAGTATAATATACTAATATATATATTTATATATATATCATATAGATATATATATTATATAATATATTAGACTATAAAGCAGTTTGACATTGGAGATAGCGATTGATTGGATGCATTGAACCATCCTTCCAATTGGTAATTACAGAAACTTCACTTGACCAAAATCTTTAGGTATTTCAAATATTTAATCAAAAATGCACTTTGCCACTTGAATTTTACAATTTTATATCTGCGAGAATTTTTTTTTATATAATATCTTACAGATTATTAATGTTCCCAAAACGGCGAGTAACGTTAAAAGGACGAATTAATCTTTTTAAATGTGTTCTCATTTTGGGAAGGAGTTTCAAATGTTTTTGGACAAAATACAAGTGGAGCTATAGCACGGTAGTTATAGAAGGATCAGAGCGGCTACATCTCTTCGGAATCGGTTGAACATATGCGAGCTTCCAGCACTGAGGGAAAGTTTTAGAATTAAGGTATTTAGAGTAAAGTCGAACGGGGAATAATGCAAGTTCGGCCACGTAGCCTTCCTAGTTCATAGATCTCCAGGAATCACGGCCCCGACCATGTGTCCTCACTCGCGGCCAGCCCATCGGAGAGAGAAGAGTAGGAGGAGGATTGCCAGATTCGTCCAGGGTGGAATTTAGATGAAAAAAGAAGGCCAAAAAGATTAGCTTTTAAGAAGCGAGTATTAAATACAATCCGTCGGACCGATATCAGAGAGAATAAGATGAGGAAAAGTAGATTAATAGAAAATGTTTTTGACAAGTGGTCAGAATATCTTATCAGTAGGAGATCCAAGCGAGGTCAGGCCATCTATCCTTATGGCTGAAAGCCACCTTAGCCTAGACGAATCATCATCCCGTACAACGATTCCGAGACTTCAACACCCATTTCACCCCTCACACCCTCGCATACGCGCCCCCCCCCCCGCCCCGGCCACGCCCCACCACCCTCTCCCACTTCCCCTCCCCCTTATGCTACTGTATCTCTCCCTCCTCGAACCGCGCCACCCCACCCCCCCCCCAATCCACCCCGCACATCGACGCCCTCCCTCACTCCCGCAGCGCCCGCCCAACAAGGCCCCTTCCCTCCTCACCACGACCCCCCCTCCAACCCTCTCTCCATTCCCCCCCTCACCTCCCACCCCCCTACTCTCTGAACAGTCATGAAGCCTGCATCCCAGAATCAAGCAACGAAGATTCAATACTAAGTAGTTACACAATATCGACGTCAATGCCCCGATTTACCCCATAAGTGCGATAAAGTACGTTTAGGGCATGATGGGGCTGCTGGAGAGAAAATGCTATAATTAAGAGCTACAATATTACTGAGTTACCGGATAGTAGTTAAATTGTAGTTCTTTTAGCGAGAAAGTAGTTGGAAATTAATAGTGTTATAATTGGTTAGGATTCGTCTCGGTATGTTGTGCTAGGTTCTTACATCAACCTGTTCCAGAGTCGCTTGAAATAGACATGTTTTGTCACTCCTATATCCCACCTGTCCTCAGTATGCAGGACCCAACCATTCATATGGTGATATGTAAGCCACCCTAAGTAGAGAACCTCGGCATTTGGATGAGAAGTAGTAACAGTCTAATATTAGGAAAGCAGTGGCAGAAACACAAGATAATAGTAGTAGTAAGTAGTAGTCATTAGTAGTAGTATGTCAGTAGTAGTAGTAAGTATTGTTAAGACAGATCTTCAGTTCATAAAATATTGAAATATGTAAAATATGTTTTGTGACAATTTTAAACTATGATACTATATATATACTATATATATATAATATATATTATTATATTATATATTATATATATATATATTATATCTATAATATATATATAAAATCCTCCCTATAATATCATATATTATATACTATATATATTTATATTATATATATATTTATATATATATATAATACTATCATATATATATGGTCAAATATTTTTAAGGTGAAAAGTTGTAAAAGTTTTGTTGTTCCGTTGTCAAAGTTTAATTGAAAACACGTAAAAAGAAGTGTAAAAAATTCCGCCACAAAAATTTTTTTTACGTCACTCGGAGATCGGGGGGGAGTCAATATTTTAAAGCTAAGTTAAGATATTCGGATATTTATCTATGAAGAGAAAGTTTATATTTAATTGATTGTCGGATGTCTCTAATATATAGATAGATGAAGGGGGGGGGACAGTAAACTTTTATAACGGCTCCATCATTTTAAAAAAAAACTCGGCACCGGCTCCGGTTCCAGCTCCGACCCCACCGCCAGCTCCACCTTTAAAAAAAAGTATTTCGGCTCCAGCACCGGCCCCACCCAAACCCATGGTTAAGGCATCGGCTCCGGTTCCGACCCCCACCACCAGCTTCACCCTAAAAAAAGTATTTCTGCTCGAGCCCCGGCCCCATCCAAACCCATGGTTAAGACACCGGCTCCGGTTCCGGTTCCTGCTCCGGCTCCGACCCCCACCTTCACCCTAAAAAAAAATATTTCTGCTCGAGCCCCAGCCACCACCCAAACCCATGGTTCCTAATTTAGGGCGCGGTGAGGCAACGTCAAGTTTGTTTAATCAATTAAAAATCAAAACAAAATTTATCACTTATACCTTCTTTCTATAAGACAAATTAAGTAACAAACAAAGCCACTTTTGTTTTTGTTTCTTGTTTCGTTTGTTTGTTCAAAAGTATGTGAATTCGTTAGTGTGTTTATCTCTCAGTTTATTTTTTGTTTGGTTTGTTTGTTCGAGTATGTTCGTTCGTGAGTGTGTTTGTCTTTGGGTTATCAAGTTTTTTGAAAGAATCTTTTGTTTCATGAGCAATACAATTAGAACCTTCGAAAAAATGTTTAAAAATAATCAACGCTATTCAATAGAGCACTTCCACACACACACACACACAACACACACACACACTAATATATATATATATATATAATAAAACTTATTATTAGACTTATGATATCAATCTATCATATTATAATATATATATAATTATATAATCTAGATCTGCCCAGCATCCGAAAGTCATATGCATGAAAATATAAATGCTTCAGCATGCACATGAAAATAAATAATTTTTGCATATTAAGCAAGCAATTGCAGCGAGAACTTAAAAAAAAAAATTATTTATATCTTATTATTAATAAACACCTTAAATATTAGTTATCTCTAGGGTCTGGCAAGCGTATGCCTCTCACCAACCCTTCACATTCCCTGCATACGGTTAATGACGAGCAGCAAGATTTACCATGAGTTGTTTTGTTTTATTCTTTGCTCGAGAGAAATGTTATTTGTTTTCTTTTATTTTTCCTTTAGGGGTTTCAGCCGACGGAGGCGCAGAGGGCGCCCGCTCCCCAGGTAGAGCCGAGAAACCCGACTTTTACAGGATACCAGCTGTGGTTGTGACGGTGGGGTAGCTTGTGTAAAAAGAAAACAAATAGCAACATTTTGTGGGGACCGGGCCGCTCCCGTTGGGTTACTTCCAAGCTACTTTCTGTGTCCCAAAAACACCTGAGTCTGTCAACATGTTTGGGAACCCAAGTTGGTTGAAAAGTGTTTGTGAAAAAGCACCCGGTGATGGGTGGAGTGTGTGGAGGCAGGGTAAAAGAGTCTGCAGAAAAGAAAAAAAAAAGAACGTGTGCCTTAAGAAGTTGCAAGGTATAAGAAAGGTTTGGGAACTAAAATACGCCAACCGCGCTTCTCGTTTGTTGTTGCCGATAGCGAGTAGCGTCTAAATCTTAAGTACTATAAGAACTATCTTTGTTGTTTAAAATATAATAATAATATCCATCTAAGAAGGAGTAGTTACTTGCGACGAGGAAGCTACATATGCGCTTGCTCCAATTAAGGTGTAAAATATTACAGTGGGACGTAAACAAATTTAATAACGTTTAAAGATTCATAACGTAATATAATTTAAGTGTAATATACACTTATTTTTAGAAAGATAATAATAGTTAATAATATATATATAATATCGTTTTAACAATTAATATGCTAAGTTTTTAATCGACTTAAATGATATAATCAATATATATAATTAATATTATATTATATTAGAATATATAGTATTATATAATTATATATAATTATAAATAATATATTATTAATATCATTACTTATATTTAGTTATATAGGTTTAGTCTAGCATAGTACTATATTAAGTGATACGAGTCATCCCCGAATTTAGTATATATAAATCACTATATGAAATAAAAATATATATATAATAATGTATAAAGAATTAAATAGTAATACGAAAATCTGATCGCCTCTCTTTAGGGGACAGAAGAGTACCGCTTTCTCAACAGTTGTTAACAAAATCCAACATTGAATGTCTTCATATAAATAAAATAAAATATGTTATTAGAACTCAACCGGATAAATACCTTCCTATAAAATCAAATTAATAATAAAGTAGACTTAAAAAAAAAAAAAAAAAAAAAGGGTTTCAGCTCTTTAGGCAATAAATAGTGACTAAAGCCTACCATCCCTAAATAGTCATGTAATAATATCAAATTGTATCTCCCAGAATAAAAGGAGAATATATTATTATGGTTTAAAAATAATTTGAACATAAACGAGAATGGCCTAATCGTAGAGCAGATTATATTGTATCATAATCTCAGTTTGATTAGGCAAGTACTTTCTAACTAAGCTTTACTTGATATAATCAATGTTTTTCGACAAACGGAGACAAAATCTCTGAACTCCTAACAAACTTTCAGATACTGAACTTGAGGGCCTGAAATGAAGACCTTTAAGAGCCTAATTTGTTTATATTGGAGATTCGAACAATGCAAAAACGTCACATGGGAGAAGACCAATGTTGAGGGACATAACTGTGCTTTCATGAGTGAGGTAGCGGTACTACTTATGTAAATATATATTCACAACTTTTTACTATGTCCCCTAAACATTATTAAGAGCGTGAACGATCTTATTCTCAGTGTCATTCTAATATAGATAATTTATAATATTTGCTTGTCAGTATAAGTGATTGTCCCTCAGTGGTTAGAGATTAATGAAAAAATCTTGATAGGATATATACGTGATCACACCTATCAGTTGCCCCCTATAACTTAAAAACTGTTACAACATCAATATAACAACAATACAAATACTATTATATGAATACTATTCTAACTTCTTTTTCCTCTTCTCTCGCATAATACTCTCTCTCAGTATTTAGAGCTTCTATAATATATTATACTATTATAATATATTATTATATATATATAGTATATATCTATTATTAATATATATATAGAGTATATTACTAATAAATATATAATAACTTATTACTATAATTATATTATAATCAGTGTATTATTAATATATTAATATATTATTAATTATATAATATCCGATTCATGGTGTCTAAGTTGAATTGATTATATATCATATTAATATAGATTACCCTTATTATTGCAGTCACATATCCCCTTTTATTCTAGATTAGTCGTGTCGGGTGCCCTTACCCAATTTAGCCTTCCAGGTTATCGTTTGTCTGCGTGATAAAAGCAATGCTCTGATGATGCAGAGTTTCCGAGCTGAAATGTTGGCATGCTGAGAGCGAATTGAGAAGACAATTGCCATCGTGTGATTAACTCTGCTAGGCAACTCAGATAAGTTATAATGTAAATTACCAGTTCTGGTTTAGTGGGCTTCTGCTATTAACTCAGTGTATAAAGTTGCCCGGATTCAACCATAGGCTGGCTCTAGTCTCCTGCGTGATTTACTCGCTTTTAGCCGTGCTCTTCTTGCAGATTAACATCTATATGAGATCTAATTTACTCGATGTATAGATTATCCATGATCAGGCCTGATGGTTTCCTAGCGCTCCTTAATTGACCTTCCGGAATATATAGATGGCAGTTATATTACTATCATTAATTATATATATTATATATATAAAATTTATAAAATTGAAGAGTAGGAAATTGAGTTTTTATTACTAGGTGTGACAAAAAGAAATAGAAAGAGTTGATTGACTTAATACCAAAATGCAGAGCTGATTTAAGTTCATGCTGAAATCAAGGATAATAATTGATAATATAATAATTAGACGGTATGTTTAATCGGCATATGATGTTAATCATGTGATTAGTAATATGTATGGGAATCGACCGTGTAAAGTACCGAATAGAAATAAAGCTGCTATGGATTCAAGTCCATAAATAAAAGTAATGGCGGATGTTATTGGCAGACTAGAGAATAAAGAAAGGTGCTATGATAATAGGAGTGAAATGCTAGGGTATTTTAACGTTAGTTATGAGTAATGGATTTGGCCCACTCTAGTACGCCTATAAGATAACCCTTCTACAATTGACCGAGATGCATAAAAGAGGGTCCCGTCCGAAGGCCCGCTGACACCCCATTTGGGGTGTAATGATTTTCTGCAATGCGTCACGAGTCCATACCAATGTCAGTATAAGTTACCCCGTGTAAAGGCTGGAGCTTTTTCGACACTGGCTCTATTTCTATTTACGACTTTCCTGTTTCCATTTGACATTGTTTACGCCTATCCCCCTCCAAAAGTCTGGCCAGGACCGAAGCGAGTTGAATGATGGTCTCTCTTGTTTATTTGAAAGAAAACGCTGATATCACTAAATTAATAACTTAACAACTTCCCCACTCATTCAATATTTATTTGTATTTAACTATAGAAAATTGCTTGAATCGCAAATTCAGTAAATTTTATCGGTGTTTAGTTTTATAATTCATAATGACGACCCCATCGGCCTTATCGGGAAGACTTTAATAATATTCTTATTATTATAATGTTATAAGCATATTCACATAGCCCCCCCGACCTCCCTCTTATCTAGTTTACTGCTTAATCTCTTGACCATATCTCCTTTTTCCAACTCTTCTACTTTTCAACTTTATGTATTCACTAATGTTATATATCATTATAAATCATATAATTTATCATTTATTATTATTACCTATATAATATCTTAGGCTAATAATAACATCTGTGACCTTAATTTCACAAGATTAACGAGTGAACAAAGTGTAAAGAACCCATTATAAACGAGCTACTGATATATTAATAAACATCGAAACGACAACTATCTTCACTATGTACATAACAACTTATTCACAAATCTTAACCTTTTACAAGATATAAGATATTTAAGGATCATTATGTATGCACGCTCATTAATAATTAGCTTCGGGTTGAGCGGCACTCGATTGCCTTTCACAATTTTGGCCAATCAAGTATTTCCAGTGTAACTGTTCGATTAGACATACGGTTGTTCATTTAAAGTAGACCCTCATTAAAGAAAAATAAAATACATAATACTTTTAACATTATTCTAACTTTTTAAACGCAAAAAGAAATAATATAAGAAATCAAGTAACTATTTATCATCAAGATTCTAATGTCTCAGAAGATCATATTGAAGCTTTACCAACTTCCTACGTAATTTTCAACGTTACAGCTTAGAATAATCCCGATACAATATATTTAATCAGAATATGTTCTTCAATAATCTTTTAGTTTGTATTAATTATAAACGTGTATTCAAAGATCTTTCTAATTGCCCTCGCTATGACACACGAGTCCTGAGATAATGCAAAGCCATCCTCCAACCATTACTAACTTGCTAACATATATTATTCTAATTTAAGAACCTAAGA
>JABUQX010137826.1:0-5000 GCA_015478945.1 Trachelipus rathkii | reverse complement strand
TCGTAATACAGCTTTTGAAAAACTAACCTACGCTATTGGTCAAACATAGGATACAGTTTAGAAACGTCTTTATAACTGGACCTTTCCGTTGGATTTTAACGGTTCGCAAAACTAGCCTATATATTGTGTAGACTTAAATAGTGACCTATCATGACCTAGTTTCCTGTATTAATATTGTTGTAGTTTTATGCTTTTAAATTTTTTCATAAATGGTAATATCTAACGGATTTAACCCAGTTGGGATTTTATTATTTTGCAGCTTTATTTTCTGTATAAATATAATATTATTTATATTTATGATTCAATACTTGTATATATGTTTAGATTTTCGGATGTAACCAGTTATGCTTGTATTTGAATATTCTTTACATTTCATGTATACTATTTTGCCTTCAAATGTTTATGTCTACTTATGTCTTTGGACATAATTAGATATGTGTGCATTTTGAAAGTACTTTAACTTATGTATTTTAGTTATTATATCTTGTATAATTGTTTTATATGTTTGTGTGCATTGTTAAATGCCCACCAATATAAGTATACATTTGAATGAAGGTTAATTCTTATATCTTGTATAATATATAACAATACTTTCTCACTCCGTGTTTAGCTTTGCAGGAAGTAATGTAGCACTCCATTAAACTTTGTAAAAATTTTTAATTTATGTTCGTTACTATGCTAAGATTTGCGCGAGCAAAATTTTAGCATAAGTCGAAATGAAAATAATATATTAAACCATCAGTTGAGATACGTCTTAATCGCAGATCTGACGTCAGATAAATAACAATAAGATTCACTCAAGATACTCTCTCCAGAAAATCCTCCCGGCGAAGAGAGGTAAATTTAAGGAAAGGCTGCGACTTGAATTTCGATCACAAATTTTCGCTAAACGAGAGAGTCAGAGGCAATTGTAGAAAACGGGCTAGAAAAGGCTGTGACTACCAATTCGCCTACGAGAGAGAGTATCTCAACAGAAGGACTTTTTGTTACTTTTATACTTCAATTGCATATTTTATTATGTTAATAAAAACATTATTTCAAAATATGAATTCTAAAATTACCTCTCTTATATAGGTGCTTGCTTCACAAAAGTAGCCACCAACTTAGTAAGTTCATTCCCTATATATCTATATATATAATATATAAATAATATATAATATATAAATATATATATATATATAATAATAGATTAATATATATAATATATATATATATATATATATATATATATTAATTATTATATATATATATTACTATATATATATATAAATATATATATAAAATATATATAAATATATATATATATATAAATATAATATATATAATATATATTATTATATAATATATATATATAGATATTATATATATATTATATATAAAATCAGTGATGTTTCATTTAATCGTCATCGTCATCGTTGAATCGGCAAAAATCGGCATGTGTTGCTCAATCGTCAGTCAAAAAGTCATCTAATGCAGATATTGATACTCGAGGAGTGAAAATGCTGAAGATATTTTGGATAACATGGAGGACGGACTCACTTATGACCCAGAGAGCGAAAATATTATCCGAATTATATATTATAATATATATATATTAATATTATATATATATATATATATATAATATATATAATATATATATTATATTATATATAATATATATATATAAATATATATATTACACTATATATATATAATAGTATATAATATATATATAATATTAATATATATAATATATATATTGGTATATAATATATATATATATATATATATATATATATATATATAGTATATATATAGTATATATATAATATATAATATAATATATATATACTATATATATAGAGATATATATTAGATATAATAAGGATAGTATATAATATATATGATAAATAGATATATATATATATAGTATATATATATATATATATAAATATATATATATATATATATATATATATAATAGAATATATAAATAATAAGTATATATAATATATACTATAATATATATATATATATAATATATATATATATATATATATATATATATAGATTATATAATTATAAAGATTATATAACTTATGGCTATGTATGACATCCAGTGCCTAATGGTTCGCCTTTCTGTTCTGCTTTACATAGCCACACTCCATCCTCCAGCAACAAGTCTTAGAGACACCATCTTATTATCCACATGATCATATACAAACATAGCTGTATTCCCACACCCTCTTCTAGACAACATCTTACAGACAATCCTAAATCCCTTATATCCCTATGTGTGGGGAGAAGAAATTGTGCCCACATCGTATGTCCTGCTTGTCGTAGAAGGCGACTAAGAAACGGGGTGGAAGTTAGGTTGGCTGCCCACTACCACTTATCTTTTGCCAGGAAATGCTAATGCATGCTTTGGAGAAGGTCGTGATCGCCGTAAGCGGCTTTCTATCTTTCGCGAAAATGTAGGAATCGTATGGGTAAAATGGAATGTTAGAGGAATAAATTTTGAAAAGAAAGGAGAGAAAGGTGATGAGGGTATTTAGAAAGGACAGATTGTGAATTTGCTCGCTTTGAACCTGAAACAAAGTATGAAAGGACAACAGCAAGAATTGATGGTATTGTGTAGGTGTGAAATGTTTTGTGTTGGTGTGAAAGGAATGAAAGGGGTAGAAGGATTTGTAGCTCTGATGAGTGACTGTGTAGAGGCTATGCGGAGCATTTTGTTGTGAGAGTACTGTTTCTAAAGGATTAAATGTTAAGTTAAAAAGTCAAAAAATTTGTGTGGTTGCGACATATGGTCCAACTGAGGGTAATGTTGAAGAAGTGTTCGATCTGGGATAATCTGAATGATGTTTGGGATGGGGTGAGTAAGGAGATTCAGTTCATTTGCACATATCTGCCACCAAGGATTTTTTTTTACAGTTGCACCACCACTCACGGGCAAGAGCCCGATTTCAAGGGATGGGGGAGTATGCTCAAAGATCACCCTCTAGCGCCAAAATACGCATATGAGCACAGACGAAAGCTTTAAAGTAGGAGATTAAGTTCAAGACAGGAAATACTAGAAGATGGAAAAGAAGTTCCACAGAACATATGATGGAAAATAAGGAAGCACCAACAGCGAACTAGCTTTGCTTTTCTAATCTCAACACAAAAACTGAAGTGAATATGATTCAATTGAGCTTTGTTACGATGGGCGTCTGTTAGAGTGATGAGTATGGCGAGTGATACGTTCTCTCGAGCGACATGAGCCGCTGCTAAAATGTATAGGATAGAAGTAATATTGCTACCTAAATGCGCGCTGCAAGACGATAGGAGAAAGCGAGAGTTTTCCCACCCCCGATAGCGCGAGCTGTCTGCTAGCCTGGAAGGCAGAGTGAACATGCAGCAATCGAACCATGGGATTAGAGGAGAGGGAAAGATTTAGAGTTGAAGGGAATGGGAAGGGAACGGCTTGTCCCATCCACAACGATTATAGCTCGTCCTTATCTTTGTAGAATCTTTATACATCCATATTGATTCTGCTGTTACTGAGGTAGGCCAATTTGTATCTCTGGGCCAAAACTTGGAACCGTTACAGTTAATTCGGCTGCGTCATAAATATTTATCAGGCATAGTGAGGATCAGCCACGGGGTGACCCTAGAGAAGAGTCGTATGACCGCAAACATGTCTCCTCACCCTATTCAGTAGATAAACACTTTGCATTTCATTGATTATCGTATTATTATATATATTAATTATATTATATTAGTTAATGAATTCTAGTCATATTATTATATATTATTATATATTATTATTTATTATTACTATATAAAAAAACTTACTTAGACGGCTAATTCCCCTTTTCAGAGGGAAACGGGACTACAGGAAATCGAACTTTAAAGGCCGGATAATCCCAAAAACCAGGCACCACCAAACGTGTTCGGCAGTAGAGATTTAATATCTCCCCCCCCCAGGGAAGATAAAAACTTCATCGGCTACAAGCGGAGCGGTTGAACCAGATTCGCTCTCGCTAGTGAGACGACGAAGCAACCTTCCTGACGCCCACTTAGGGTGTTATATATATTATTATTATTATTATTATAATTATAATATTATTATATTAAATTATTTTTGATTATTAATTATTATTATTATTTATATTATTATCAATATTTATTATTATTATTATTATTATTATTATTATTTTATATTATATTTTATATTTTATATATTATTAGTTATTATTTTTATTACTATTAAGGGCATTTAGTTATTATTATGATATGATATTATTATGTAGTATTATTTATGGTTTATATTATTATTATATATTTTCTTACTGCAATTAATAAAGAGAGTTTAAGGAGCCGGAGACGATAATAGGCAAAAAAAATTCGCCGGTTTCGCCCCCTGAAAGAAAGAAAGATTTTTAAACCACACTTTGTTTGCAATTAATGATCGTGCATCTCATCGTTAAAAATTTACCTATAATCAGTCATAGTCATTCGTCATCGTCAAAATTTCATCCTCGTCCATCAACTTAATTATATAATAGCCCGATCTATATTAATTATAGATAATTTTATATATTATATGATATATATATAATATATATATAGATATAATGACAGTAGATAAGTATATAATAAATATTATAGTATATATATATATATATATATTATATAGTATATAATAATATATATAAAATTTATTATAAATATAGATATATAGTTATATATATATTCTATTATGTTTTGATATTATATAGTATATATATATATATATAGTATATACTATAGTGATATATATATATATATATATATATATAATATTATATATATATATAATATATATATATATTATATATAATATATATATATATAAATATATAAGTATTATAATATATATTATGAGAGCATATATTTATGAGATGCATGGTTCATAGAATTTATTTTTATTTATGTTTTTTTTTCATATATTGTTATGTAAGTATGATGCGGTAACAATAAAATTAAAGTGGGAA
>JABUQX010137825.1:15000-18179 GCA_015478945.1 Trachelipus rathkii | reverse complement strand
GTTGAAATTTGTACTTCGTTCAATTATCGTTGGGTGTTTAACCGTTTTCGCATTTATCTGTGAAAGCGCTTTTCGCGTTTTGTGCGCCGCTTCATATATATATATATATATATATATATATATATATATATATATATATATATATATATATATATATTTATATATATATATGTATATATATATATATATATATATATATATATATATATATAACTGCTATAATATATATATATATATATATATATATATATATATATATATATATATATATATATTTCATATATATATATATATATATATATATATATATATATATATATATATATTTTGATTTGTACTCAAAATTTTGACACACGAAGCCGCCACTGTTGTACATGCGTATCGTGTTGACCAAAAATTTGAAATCTAATATCTACCTCAGCATAAGTGTTTCTGTCATCTTTGAAGAGTTCCTTGCACCCAATAGCAGAATTTCAGCCGGTTTTTTTCCATCAGCTGCAACTAGGGAATCTATCGACCAAAAACAACAGTTTTGCCCTGAATAAACGTCTTGGTTACTACAAACTTGGGTTTAAGAGGCTAATAAGGTATCTAAATGCTATTATCATCACCATATCTGGCCTTTCTGCTTTGTGTTCAACATTAGGGCAGACAGCTTTATTATTTTAATCCTCTAAACGCTTTATAACTACTATTCAAGAGTCTGAACATCTTGCGTTAAAGAAGGTTGGGGAGATTTAGTCTCATTAATTCATATATGAATACTATCCGCTATCAAAAAAAAATTCATGCGGATGCGAATGCGGTTGCGGATAGAGAAAAATGATGCATATCTGCATATGGATGAGATGCGGATATCACTTCTACACTCTAGTTAGTATCCATTGATAAATATGAAACTTTTGTAAATTTTCGCATTTATTCACAGTTTAGTGTAGTTAGAAAGTTTAGGTTATTTAAGTATTATTAGATATTACATTGTAAATATCTGTTGTCAGATATTTAGAAGCTAAAACTTTGCTTTGCCAATATTAATTGGTTGGTCAATATATTAGGTATGTTAGCTCACGCTATACTTTGTAATGTTTTTATTGATTATTATAAGTAAAATATGACAAATCTTGGATTAAATATTTATTTTATAACTAATATTATAATTTGCCTTATTCATATAAATAGTGTATAAGAAATGTTTCAGTTTCATGTACGAAGAACTTATTTTGTTACGTTTTTAAACAAACTGAAATTTATAACGCAAAAGTGAAGTTCATTGCTTATATGACATGAAGTAGTAGAATCAATAAATCACTTAGAGGTAAGATGTGGTTGGAATGGATGGATTTAATTTTCTTAGGATTTATTACTTTAACTAAGGTTAATGAAAACAAAATTTTAATAAAAATTTAAAACTTTAATAAAAAAATATATTTAAAAAAAAAAACATTTAATAAAAAGGGAGGATCCAATATTGGAGATTTTGGAACCCCATATAAAATGAACATAAAATTCTTAATTTTCAGACAATTTTGATGGCTATAAAAGCAAACCGCAGCTTCTGACCTCTAGAACGTCATTTTCAGGTGTTTTCTGTGTCTGTAGTCATTATTTCGGCGTTTTCATTTTCCAAAACTAATTTTTTGACATTTTAACTATTATCAACTTCTACAATTACCAAGTGAATTAAACTTCAGAGATTTTTAAGCACCAAAATATAAGTAGTTTTTAGATACGGAAATTGGTAACAACATGTCGAATTTCAAAACCTACTTTTTCAATTACTTTGAGCTCAATTTTCAAAATTCGGACATACTAATATTTTTATAGGTATGAACCATCTGTATATTTAGGTTTGAAGTCATTTCGAAAATTGTAGAAGTTGACACAAAAAATGTCAAAAAATTAGGTTTGGAAAAAATAGCGATCGTAGCTGACCTGATACGCGAAATGACGTTCACAGGTCAAGCACATTTCACCCATTAAAATTGTCTGAGAATAAGAGGCCCCCGTTCATTTATGTGTGCCAGTTCAGTTCCGTAAATCTCAAATCCTCCAAATAATGCTAGTAAAGTTTTAATTTTTGAATATAAATTTTAATTTTATAATTTCTATTAAATGTTAAAAGAATAATATCAATGAAAGGAAATTTTTTAATATTGCTTTTAAGTTTTGAGTAAAATATTAAAACTAATAGTTATTTGCTAAAACTAAAAGAAAAATATTAAAATTATTAAAGTTACTATTGACTGTCCAAATATTTAGCTGAATGCTACAGTTTAAAAGAAAATGTAAAATATAAAACTTAACTATTACAAAAATGGAAACAGAGATGTTAATACATGAAAACCAATTAATAGACTTCGTGTCAAAGCTTTATGTAGATTAAAGAAAATGTAAAATGTAAAGTTATACTCGGATGAAAACTGGGTTGTGTATTAGCAGTTACATTAGAACAGAATCATTAAATATTGTACATGTTGTTTTTAAAAAAGCTCGGTTATTTTATACAATGTTTAGTTTGGATGCTGTAAAGTAAAATAGTGTATGCTAGATAGAGTTAGGATAGGATAGATATTTTAAGTTAGGCCAGACTAAGCTAGAAATGAGAGAGAGAGAGAGAGAGAGAGAGAGAGAGAGAGAGAGAGAGAGAGAGAAAGTAAGAAAAATCGTTATAGTTGTAACTAAGGTATATGTGATTTTTTTAGCTTGTTAGGTTCCGTTTTGGTTATGACAAGTTAAAAAAAAAAGAGAAAGGAAAGAGAGAGGAGAGAGAGAGAGAGAGAGAGAGAGAGAGAGAGAGAGAGAGAGAGGATCAAAAACCTTCATAGTTAACAAGTTATGTGTGATGGTTAGCTTCTTAGATTCTGTTTGGTTATGATGAGTTATAGAAGAGAGAGAGAGAGAGAGAGAGAGAGAGAGAGAGAGAGAGAGAGAGAGAGAGAGAGAGAGAGAGAGAGAGAGAGAGAGAGAGAGAGAGCAGTATAGGTATGTAGAAAGTAATATGCAGAAATTATGATTAAACAACATCTAAGTTTTAAATACAAAAAATGATGAACAAAAATGGCTTAAAACAGCAGATCATATGGTAATAAGGGAAAGTAAAGGTGGAGTGTGGCGGTTTACGTTGTTCTTTACTGCTTTTGTGTCGATAAACATATCTATATTTTCCATTTTAATATGAT
>JABUQX010137825.1:7500-10000 GCA_015478945.1 Trachelipus rathkii | reverse complement strand
TTCCCACTCGTGCATTGAAATCTCCAATCAGCAACAGTACATCCTCTTCTCTTCTTCCGTCTTCTACATTCTCCTCCAACATTTCCATGAACTGTCTTTTTTCCTCTTCCGGGTGTCCCTGTTGCGGCGAATATACCTGATAGAAGTGGTACCTCTTTTCCTTGATTTTAAAAGTGCATCTTATAAGTCTTTCGTGTAAGACTTCTATAGTCTGTATGAACGAGGACATCTTCGGCCCTATTATGAAGCCTACTCCATGCTTTCTGATTCCCTCCTCTACCCCTTTATATATCAATACATATCCTCCTCCCATATCTCTTCCTCTCTCTTCTCCTCTCATTCGCATTTCTGCCATTCCCATCACGTCGATCCTCCTCTCCCTCATCATCTCCAGGATCTCCTCCTCCTTTCCACCATACGTCGCAATATTAAGCGTAGCGCATCTAATCTTAAAAACATTATTCAAGTTCCTGGTCCAAAATCATTTCCGGGGTCTGTTACCTAAAGGTCTGTCTACTTCCGAGGCTGGTCCTTGAGTATATATATATATATATATATATATATATATATATATATATATATATATTAATATATATATATATATATATATATATATATATATATATATATATATATACAGAGATGGGCAGTACCGCGATACATGTACCGGGTACTTGTATCGGGCGATACATTTTGTACCGGTATCGGTATCGCCAACACTGTTGCTAAAGTACCGATGTATCGGTATCGCCCACTTGTTTTTTTGTGTACCGATACCGAAAAATTCGGTACTTTTAATCGGTACATTTATTTTTATTAGTTATATATATATATATACATATTGTTGTTATTGAGCATGAGTTATTATATTATTGGTTATTACAAAGGTTATTATATATATATTATATATATATTATATACATATTATTATTATTATTATAATGTGCATATATATATATATATATATATATTATTATTACATATTATTATTATTATTTATTATTACATATATTATTATTATTATTATTATTATTATTATTATTATTATTAATATTAATAATATTATTATATTATTATTATTATTATTATATATTATATATATATATTATTATATATATATATATAGAGATATTTTTTATTATTACATATTATTATTATTATTATTATTATTATTATATATTTATATTATTATATATATTATATATGATATATATTATTATTATTATTATATATAGTGATATATATATATATATATTATTATTATTATTATTATTATTATTTATGATATGTAAATACTTACATTTATTTTTTATATATGTAGATTTGTTTATATAACAATATTATATATATATATATATATATATATAGTTATAAAGATATATATATATATATATATATATATATATATATATATATATATATATATATATATATATATATATATATATATATATATATATATATATATATAATAAGGGTATATAAATATATATATATATATATATATATATATATATATATATATATATATATATATATAAGGAAAAAAAAAAAAATTTAAAGGTAATATGTAGAGAAATAATAAGAGGTTAATGAATTGGGTTTAAAGGAGGATGAATGGGGACCTACAAGGGAATAGGAAGCTCTTCTGGAAGGAAGCGCGAAAGGTTAAGAATGAGAATAAGGGGAATCTGCTTAGAATGATGAATAGGGATGGTGCTTTTGTAACTGATGAAATGGATGTGAGGGGAGGGTGGAAAATTACTGAAATTCTGCACAATATTAACAGTAATGAAGTAGGTGACAGTGAATGTGTGTGGGCTTGATGGTGCAAGAAGGAATAGGTATTTTGGGGATGAGGTCGTTAGTAAGGAGGAGGTAATGGCAGAAGAGATAGTTGAAGAATGGTAAATCTACAGGTATAGATGAAATTACTGGTGAAATGATCAAGAACGGAGGCGAGATGGTGATTGATTGGATTTGGAAGTTGTGTAATAAAGCGTTTATGGAGGGTATAGTTCCAAGGGATTGGAGGAGAGCGGTAATAGTACCTTTATAAAGGGAACTGTAGAAATTATAGGGGAATAAGTTTATTGAGTGTTGTAGGGAAGGTATATGCTGGTATTTTGGTCGAAAGAGTGCGTCGTGTGACTGAAGGACTGATTGGTGAAGAACAAGGTGCGTTTAGGAGTGGTAGAGGATGTGTGGATCAATAAATTGAGAAGAAGAATAAATTGTATTTAGGTTTTATGGATTTGCAACAGGCGTATAGATAGGGTTAATAGGGGAAGCAATGCTATAGCAGGTGCTAGAAATATGGTGTTGGTAGGCTTCTGAATGGAATCAAAAGTATGTATGACGATAGTGAAGCGTGTGTAAGAATAAATGGTGTCAATGGTGATTGGTTTAGGATTAATAGCGGAGTGAGACAGGGTTGTGTTATGTCTCCTTGGTTATTCAATTTGTATATGGATGGGGTTATGAAGGAATTCGAGGTGGG
>JABUQX010137824.1:0-34203 GCA_015478945.1 Trachelipus rathkii | reverse complement strand
GGAAAACAATTAAGCCATATAAATTATCAAGCGGTGACACACCTCCGTCCAACGGCAAAAAAAAACATAACACCGAAAGACTCATTTAATACAATATGGCTCCAAACTAAAATACCATTTAGAATTTTTAGATAAAAAAAATACAACAATATACCAATAGAAGCATCAAAATACTGGGAACACAACCCCCAAGAGCCAACTTAGAGGAAATATAACCACGCGCTTAATATTATACGACTATAGCATTTCCCACAGATTACCCTCTGTATTAACACAAAAAGCCCCGATCATATAGTTTGTAAAAGAAGAAGATATATAAAGTAAAAGAGGAAAGAGAAGACATACTTATAAGAGTATAGGATACCATGGGGATCCCGCCAGAATAAGTATCAGCAATTGAAAGGGCAAAAAGGAAATGAAGTAGACGAACAGCACGAGATTACCATTACAAGGAATGTGGAATGACCTTGATAGAGCAGAGGTTATCCCTGTATATTGGAAAGAAGCGATGAAGTATTAAATTTAAAAAGCTTTTAAACCATATATAAAAACACAACCAGGGTATCTGGATGCAACCAATTGGAAGACGTGAAATACTTTATATCAGATCACCCGCAGAATACTGAGAATGTTCTGGTGTTTAAAAGAAACCTGCCGCGGAGCAACCATATGCCGCTCGTAGGCCCGATGGTTCGGGCCCGCCGCTATTTAAATGTGTAAACCCTTAAGATAGTTGAAATATAAATAAAAAAAAAAAAAAAAAAAAAAAAAAAAAAAAAAAAAAAAAAAAAAAAAAAAAAAAAAATATAAAGTTAATAAAACTTCTGTTTGCAACTATGAATGTATCATAAAGGAAGCTATGAAGAACACAGTGTAACACACGCAGGCGATGAAAATTATTTAAAATGTCTTGAGTGCTCAACTATAATGTAATTCATAAACGGAGTACATGAAGAGACAACATGTTAACCACACTATTGACATAAAATTATTATAATATGTTCGATGCAACCTATGAAGTAAGTTCAATAAAGAAGCATGAAGACCATCACTGCATGTTAACACACGCAGAGGCATTAAAATAATATTTTTAAAGTTCTGCAGCTGCAAACGATTGAATATGTAATCAGAAAAAATACAATGAGACCACAATGTTAACACCACATGCAACAGTAAAATTGATTTAACTGTTCTTTCTGAGTGCAACTATGATGTAATCGTAAAGAAGCAGAAGAGACACATGTTAACACACGCAGGCAAATAATAATTATTTAGAAATTTATGAGTGCAACTATGAATGTAATCAAGAAAAACACATGTAGACTCTCCGTTAACACACACAGACCATAAAAGACTACTATTATTTCAGCTGAGTGCAACTATGATTGTAATCGGAAAGAAACATGAAGAAACACATGTTAACACACACAGACATAATATTAAAAACAATTGTAGGGACAAAGGACTTAGCATTACGAACCAATTGGTTCAAGAGAGAAGCCGAAGAAAGAAAACATATCCAACAAATGCCGAATGTGTGTAAAGTATCCCCGGAAACAGTTAGCCATATATTATGCAAGCGTGAACACACTTCTCCAACGCAAGCAATACACCGAAAGACATAATACTTTGTTCATAGTTAACTTCCTTAGAATTTTGTGAAAAATGCTACAAAATAAACAATTAGAAGCATCCAAATATTTGGAACACAACCCAAACGCAATGAGAAGAAAATAACCACGCGCTGATACTATACGACTATAGCATTCCCACAGATGTACCTATAAGACATAAACAGATCCGGAATTATGTGTAGTAATAAAGAATAAAAAGAAGAAAGGCTAAAGATCTTTTGACCTTGGGACAAATGATAACAACGTGGTGGCATAGGAAAAGGAAAAGGAAGTAAATGTCTAACCCTGAAATACTCATTACAAGGAATGTGGGAACATGGAATAGAAGAGCCCAAGTGGTTATCACCTGAATTTCGTCCTGGGTAAAAAAAAGATGTTACAACACATTTTTCCTGTGATCGGTGGAAGTGACTACTTTAGAAATGAGTTCAATTATAATTAGACAAGGAGCGCCAGCACAGAATATGAGAAGGTTCTCGGAGTTAAGAATCCTAACCGGAAACAACCATATGCGCTTTAGGACCGAGGTTGGGCCCTGCCGGGTTTTATATAAGCTTTGAGTAACCCTTTAAGAAAGCGTGAAAAATAAAACAAAAAAAAAAGAAAAAACATTTAAAATTAATTTAAAAAAGTTTCGAAGGTGCAAACAGGAATGCAATCCAGCAAGGAGAAACATTGAAGAGACACATGTGTAACACACACAGGCCACATAAATAAGACCTAGATTAACCCCACTTCCACTTGTTGAATTTCAGAGAAGGCCTAAGAAACTCTCCCGACTCATCGAAACAACCAGGAAAGTGCCAAAAAAAAGAAAAGATGCAACCGCCCTACAAACCGTAAGTTGGTGATCATTAGACTGGGAAATAAACGGTGAAAAGAAAAAAAAAAGAAAAATATTCTGGTGTGTAAACCTAGGAAGACACAAGATGTTTCCCAAAAGGGAACAACCAAACGAACGAGAAATATGCTAGAACAAAGATGTAAAATAGATAAAAATTAAACTGGAAGGAATACCCCGGTTATGGCAATTTCCCAGCATTGTAACAAATATAAATAGTAAAAGACCCCAATAAACCACTGGAACAGGATAAAACAAATAGAGGAGGGAAGTAGAATCAAACGTGGGGAAGTTAGAACGAGGAGGAAAAAGGGGAAGGGAATGGGAGTGACGGAAGGGGAAAGGAACAAATCACTTAATGGATGCTATTACATAGGTATGTTTATTTTTCGAAAAGAAATGATATAAAAACGGGGACTTCTGAAAATATGTAGGAGATAAGATCAATAAAAATGCAATAATTGATGTGATGGAAATGAAGTTTAATTGAAAAAAAAAAATATACGTGTTAGAAAGGAGGAAAACTTGAAGGACGTTCACAAAGAGATTTTCAACCTATAATAAAAGAAATGAACAATTAAGAGACAAAAAAAAAAATAAGAAAAGCTTACCTTCGTTACCTACAAATGAAGATCTGAAGGAAATAGAACACATAGAACAAAGGAGAGAATTAAGAATGAAGAGATCAGATCACACCAGAAATGAGTCGGGAGCATATTAAACAGAAAGAAAATAAAAGGAAACACATATCCGAGGGAAATATAATAAAAAAACTTGGGGAAAAAAATACAAGAAAAGTTTTTAGAAGAACAAAATTGAAGAAATAATTCCAAAATTGCTCCGTAATAGATGAGGAGGTTGGATGCTGACAGAGATATTAGTAAAGAGAAGAAATATCCGCGAACTTGCCGAAATCATTGAACCAAGAAATATATGAACAGAACAGGGATAGTGAAAAAGTATATAATAAATTCAGCATTACAGGAAAGCCACTATGAATAGAAACAGAGACAAGACAATGAAAGATGAAAATGACCCTGAAAATGCATAAAATGAAAACGTGGGATGGGGATGCAGGAAGAAGAAAGAAGATGATAAGCAAAATAGCACACTATAGAGATGAAGATATAATACCAACATGGAAAGATAGAAAAGTGAATAAAATAAAATAATGAATTGGATGAAATATAATATGCTGGGAAATAGCAAACAGTGGTATTAACCAAGATACTACCCTGAGGAGACATATCTTCAGAAGGAACAGGTTAGTATTATGCAAACCAGCAAGAAAAAATACGAGACAAATGGGAGGAAATATTTGAAAAATATAAATCAAAAAAAGGAAGGAAAGAAAAGGAAAAAACAAATGAAAGGGAAATTAAATTAGAGAGAGACATAGCGAACTTAGAAAAGAAATAAATCACTGATAAAAAGAATGACGGAAGGAAGGAAACATCCCAGAATAGAAAGTAAAAATCCAGGACAGGCACAAAAATATGATAAGAAGAAAGTAGAGCAGAAATCGAGTAACACGACGCAAATATCAGTAGGCAGAAAAAAAATTTAGAATTTTAAGCAGCAAAACAAAAAAATTAAAGTACATACAAGAAAGAAGAACAAAGAAAAAGACAAAACAAAAGGTACCAAGAGATAAAAAAAGTTAGAATGCGTCAGAAAGTTGAGGGGTGAAAATATAAAAGTTGATTAAAATTTCCTGAAAGAGACAGACTTTATGCATTTTGGAGAAAAAGAGTATCATATAAAGACCACGAACACAATAATGAAGAGGCGGAAAATGGAATAGGAAACAACAAGAAGAACCCCCACTAGAATAAATTTAATGAGATGGAATTTATTTAATTTTAAACCATTAACCGAAAAAAGGGAAGTGATGGAAAATGATCGAACTTACCAGTAAACTCGAAATACCTGGAACCAGACATGGTTGCCAAAAATATGTGTAAAAAATACAATGTAGTTAAGAGAACCATTTAACAAAGTGCTTTCAATAAATTCTTGAATGGGAACAGCTGAAAGACCTGAGTGGAGAACCAAAAGGAGAGAAACAGTCCTGTATCGGCGCGTAAAGAGCGTGGGGGGAAAACACAAAACCCCAGGGAAATATTAATAAGACCACATTACTTGTCTTACCCAACTAAGATATATAAAATATTAAAACAGCAATGTACTAAGCTAGAAAACAAAACAGGGCATGAAATGAGAACTACCCAGAAGAAAAAAAATAAAGGCATGCTACGAAATGAGAAGTACCCATACGAGAAAAGATCAACTATTTTTAAAATGATGCCTAAGAGAAAGACAGCGGCAAAACCCAGAAAAAACTTAAGCATGACTGGATTGATTTATAAAAAAAGGCATATTGATGTATGCCGCACTCATGGAGTTAATTAAAGAGGTAATTAAAAAATCATAAAATCAATAAATTAAGGATAAGAGGAGTTATGGAAAAATAATGTTTTTATTTGTTATAAGGATCAAATGTTTTTTAAATTGGCCCTATCAAGGCTTATTTTTGGACGCTGTTGAATTAGTTTTAGAAAATTTACCTAAGAAAAAATATTACTTTCTTTTACATGAAATTGTTGATAGATTCGAAAGCAAATTTTCTGATACATTCGATTACCGAATTCTTTTAAAAGAGTTATGGAATCAGGGTCCTCCTGAATATAAAAGGTATGTATTGGGTGTTAGAGACTAGATAAAAATGCCGCGTTTCTGGGAGTTGAAAGAAAGGTAAACAAGAATTGACGTGGAGAATATCAGAAATAAAAGGAAGAGTATCAATTAGACCAAACTTAAAGCAGGGAAGAACTCCTGTTTATTAATACTTGGAATAGAAGAATGTGAAAAAAGAAGTACGAAGACGAAATAAATAAGTACCAGACACAGAAAACAAAGAATCAAAGTTGAAATTAAAAATTGGTGACTTTTTCGGACATTCACGAGAATAATAAATGACCAGTACCATCGTACGGAGATTGGAAAATTGATTAGGTTCAAAGAAGATTTAGAATAAACTCGAAATTAAAACGAGAAAAAAAAATGTGCTCCACGGCCATAAATTGATAAATAAGAACCAATGCCTGGCAAGAAATATGTCCCCAGGGATCAAGGTGGAATGGGACTCCAGGAAATAGATGCGTATTAGAGAAGAGAATCAGGAATCGGATTTAACGACCGTAATGCGAAAAAAGTGATAATTTAGTAATTCGATTCAGTATGGTGAAGGAGCACGAAACAGGAAAAGCGATGAAAGACAATTTTAACAAGCCAAAAAAAAAAGAAATTAACCTACCGGAAGATATATCCTAACCGACGATTCCAAACAACAAAGGAAGACAAAAAGGGAAAAGATGAAACAACACGCTAAAAGAATGAGCACACAGAAAAGCAAGGAAAAAAAAAAAACATGAAAAAGTTATTAATAAGGAGCATGCATTGCAAAGGAATACAAAAATATTATAGAACAAGTGTATATAGATAAAGAAAAATCGGTAGAAGCAGTATGCAGGGGTAATCTAAGAAAAGAAGATGAAAGAACAATTGTAGGGGCACAGGACTTAGCATTACGAACCAATTGGTTCAAGAAGAGGAGATTTAGAGAATATATCCAACAAAGCCGAAGTGCAATGGTGCAAAGAATATGCCAGCAGAAACAGTTAGCCTATATAGTATATATATATATATATAATATATATATATATATATATATATATATATATATATAATATTAATAGTTAAATATATTATATATATATATATATATATATAATATATATATAATATTATAATAACTATATATAATATAATATATATATATATATATATTAATATATATATATATATATTATATATTAAAATATTTAATATAATTATATAATATATATAATAAATATAAAATATATATATAAATTTATATATAATATATTATATAATATATATTTATTAACCGGTGTGAAACACTTCCCATTTCGGTCAGCAATATGGCCGAAAGACATAATAACAATGATGCAAACTCATCCCATTCTAGAATTTTCGTGAAAAATACAAATAGCAAATTAGAAGCATCCAGAATATTGGAAAACACAACCCAAACACAATAGAAGAAAATAATCACGCGCTAGTATACTATACGACTATAGCATCCCCCCAAATTTTCCAAAAGCAAATAACAATTAATATCGTAGGAAGGATCATGAAAAAAAACCAGTTGTTTTCAAGGAAGGTTTTTTTTCATGTTTTTATGTTTTCCTTTTTCATGAGTTTTTTCGTTTTTTTTCATTAAATTATATTTTGTTTTAAAAAGAATATAAAGAGAGCTAATATGTTTTTCACGTTGAGTATTTGCATTTTTTACAAAGTATAAGGATACTGGGAAAATAAACAACCAAATATTTCCAGTCATGAGTTTATAGAATAGCAAGAACTACCTTTCCTTATTTTTTTATCATTATTGGGTTTTCCTTACAATTTACAGTAGGTTTGTAGCCTGCAGACTGCTGTATTTCTTATTACTAATTAAAATATAATTACATGATTAATGGTTTATCAGTTATTATTTAATTTAACTTTAAATATTAATGTTATAATATTTATATGAGAATGAGTTCTGAATGACAGAAACTCAAAAGTAGACTTTGGGATGCAAAGATGAAAATAATAAAAATAATGAATTAATAATTACACCCAACATTGTAAGATGAAAGGAGGATATGAGTGAAGACTAAATTTAAATATTTGGCGTTGAATATCGACTTTTGTAATTCAACTAATCACGAAGTCCCCACTGCCCCAGACCCACATACTGAAGAGTACTGACGTTTACTGTGCTGACATACTGCCAAGCTCATTTATAACTGGGCTCATCGACGCGTGAAAATCAGCCCACATTTAAGATTTTTGAAATAACTTGATAAGTCTGAATCCTAAGTCGTAAAGTATCGGACGGGGTCGTGAGAATGACATGGTGTGAAGGACGAGCCAGGGGGCAGTAGACAGGGACTTAAATGCTTAGCGTCTGCCAGCATAATCAAATCTCTCTCAGTTAGCAAATTTTCAGAATTTCCTATTTCTAGATTATGAGCAATAAATACCAGTTTTGCAACGTCTACACACAAAAAGTCTATATTCAATGCGAAGGCCTCTTTTGCAGAACCTTTTATTTCCTTAGTAGAAAAATACAGTCACACGACCTTTTGCACGACATGACATTTTCTAAATTCTGATTAAATAATTTGAAATAAAAATATTAGGAAAAGCTGAAAAAATCATAAGGAAAGCATTTAGAAAGAAATACAAAAGAAAAGGTATTAATTTAATACAAAATTTCCAGAATATAAAAAAAAGATATATGGGAAAACCCATAAAAATGTTGAACACAAACTCAGGGGCTCATGATGAATATGAAGAAATTGAACCAAAAAATGTCCAAATTAAGAGCATATTTAAAATAAATTTAGAATATAAATTGTTTATAAATATTTGTAAATTCCACAACTTAATGAAAAGAACGAAAAAACAAAATTTTTTACTGCTTTTTTTTTCATGAAAAAAAACAGTGAAAAACGAGCTTGTTTATTTTCCTTCCCCCAACACTAAGTGAAGTAAAGGAAAAAAAGAGAAAGAAGCAAACATTTACAGAGATAGGATAATATAAAAAGCCAGATTGTCAGCTTATTGAAACGAAATAGAAAATTAAAAAAATACCCAAAAACTGAAATATTCCGTTACAAGGAATGTGGAATGACATAGACAGAGCAGAGGTTATTCCTTTGGTAATTGAAAGTTTGGGATAATTTTAAAAAAATCATGTAAAACAATACATTGAAAGACTACCGGTGGAAGTAACTACGTTGGAAATGAGCTTCATTATAATTAGACAGAGCGCAGAAATACTGAGAAATAGTTCTTGCGATGCTTAGAAGAAACTGCCGTGAAGACTATATTGCGGCTTGGCCGAGGTTCGGAGCCCTGCGCATGGAATGCGTAAACCCAAAGAAAAGGTTGCAAAAAAAAAACTATTTAAATTCAAGACAACTATTGAAGATGTAATTATAAAGGACACATGAGAAACACTTGTGGTAGGAAGCAGGCATGAAATTATTTTTTAAATTTCGATTGCAAACTAGAAGTAATCGATGTGAAACGCCATGGAAAGAAACACATGTTAATACGTGTTTGCAAACTATGGGCGTAGCAGGTATTTCAATTTAGGGGGGCAAAGTTGTAATAAATATTATCATTCATTAATTTTATATTATATATATAATATATATATATATATATAAATCGTATGATATATTATAATATATATATATATATATTAATAAAATTATAATTATATATATATATATATATAAATTTATATAATATATGGTAATAGAAAATTTTGTAAATTTCTTTTATTTTCTGCAATTGTTTTTTAATGTGTTGTCTGCAGCTGAAATTCAACGGGTACGCCTTCCGATTGATTTAACAGCTTTGGAAACCGCCAAATGCTATCGACCTACTGAGAGTTCTAGCGGAGAATAATGTCAGAAGAATTCAGCAGTATAAAAGCACTAAAGCTAGGTTGACTAGACATCAATATAATTGAAACTTGAAGGGGTACCGACTGAACACGGACATAGAAAAAAATATTATACGTTATCAGTGGTAATCGTTGTTCATAATAAATTCTTATGGAAGGTTTGGAGTATAAGTACGACTTAAACCTTACAAAAACGTCGTCTTTGGCGAACAATTAAGATTCACAATTGTTATTTCGCCAAGATTTAGGGGGGCCCACCCCCTGCCTACGGCCATGCATGCAAAATATTTTTAGGCTAGAATTAAGGTTGAACTCCCCATAAGATGAAATCATTTATTGGAAATCTTGATGAAAATGTACTCAACAAAGGAAGAAATTTAGTACAGTGATGGTGTCTTCATGAAAGAAAGCAAAACCGGACTCCACCTCCTGTTGTAAATAAAGAAGAGAGATTCTTTGACGTACACACAATGTAACAACAGATCAGGTCCAGAGATGGAAGGAGGTGGGGGATAAAGATTGAGAATGAAAATATATTTAGACAGATATGAAGAGGAAAAGAAAACAAAACCTATTAAACAATGGGAAGAGTTCAACCGATGGCAAAGCCAAAGTATAAAGAATGAGGCAGTATATATCGATGGCATAAATCGGTTGAAAATTGGTTAACCTTTTGAAGGAAAGTTACTCGAGACTTTAACGGGTTGCATTTGTCATCATCTAATTTGTTGCAAAAGGCATGATCCTCCATTACTTTAATGAGAATGAAACAAACCTGGGTTTTGTGGGGAAGAGAAATAACGTCTGGAACTCAACTTAAAAAATTTTCAATTCCTAATAGAAAGATCCGGCCGTCCCTTATAACTTCCCCATACAAAAAAAGGGCCCTTCCCCCCCCCCCCCCCCCACAACTCAAAAAATCAACATGGATGTGAGTTTGCAGATAATCTAATGTTTGAATAAATGAAAAAAGTAAATTTTAAAAAAGACAAATTCGTCGCTGTTTTAAACAGTGCCAGCTCTAAGCAATAAACTTAGTTATAGGAAGTTATTTAAGGATGCGTATGAAGACACACACGGGGCATATTATAGTATAGTAGTTGTTGAAGTATGAATACGAGAAGAAGAGTAGGTTACGGTAGAAAGTCGTCTTAAAAGTCAATCCTAATATGGTAACTAGTGAAGTTTTTACTTAAATAGTAATAATATAAACATTTTAGATTTTCTCAGAGTGTATTGAGACACATAACCGACGTGTAATATCATTTCTTTCTCATGATGAAACATTAATATTTAAAATATGATATATGGGGAGGGAGCGATAAAAGTCATTTCTATGTATATTTATACTACTAAAAGCTCTTAATTTCATATTCATTTTACATTCATTTAATGTCTTTGGTTTAAATTTTAATGTTTTTATAATTTCCCCTCACGAAGGTTCTCTCGTTGACGTCAAGAGGGGTCACAGTCACTTTGTGTCTGCGAAGAGCCAGTTTCATTTTTGTTCTTGTTTGCTCCTCTCCCTTATTTTTATTTTTATTAATGCTATACTTGGTTCTGTCGTTATTATTATTACTTTTTATTATTTTTCTTAGTCATTAAGTCATTATTTTATATTTTCAATTCATTAATATTTGCCATTTGGATACCGTTCAATTTTACCCCCGTGCTTTCCTCTTTTTTTTTTTTTTTTGTTTTTTTTTTTTTTTTTTTGCCTGAACGTTGTAGCTAGCTGACTGCTTTCTCTGTTCGTATCTTTTGCCCTTCTCTCCCTCCTTTCTTTGTGGTTTTGGGTATAGTTAAAAAAAAAAACCAGTTGAGGTTCGCTTTTTTACCCTGCCGTCCGTATTGAAGGGGGACCCAAACCTTGGCTAAACCCCCGAGAGGCGTGGTCCCCTCACTGGCGTGTAGTATAATCTTGGTCTTGCGTTTCTGATCAGGTGTTGTCACGTCACGGCTACTTATTTTGCCATCTTAGGGGATGGAATTCCGGAGGTTCCGAGGGCTTTTCAAGAGGCCACGCCTACAGCCACCCCATGGGTCGGGGTTTGGTGGGTCAGAGAAATTATAGGTCTGGCATGTGATGGAAGCAAGTTTCCAGGGTCACGCTCTCAGGGGCGTTTATTATATATTAATCAAATTATTTTATTGTTTTTGGTGATTATTCAATTGAGGTTGTAGTTTTTAAGAAGTTCTTCTCTTTTTATGAAAAATGAAAAAGGGAAAATATCGTTCAAAGAAAGACGAACTTCTCATCTGTTAGGGTTATGATGTACGCTGGGAATGTCCCAGTTGGGCAGTGCATTTATAAAATCGGCATTTGTCCAGGATTTGCCCATTTCATAAATGCCGCCCAAAAACTGGGCATTTATAAATTTATCAGTAAAGGATGGATGTTTACAGCTTTTTTGAAAAGAAAGGATGCAAAGAATAGTATTTCATTTGTCGCATTTGTATTTGTCATATTTTTAAATTTCTTTATTATTATATTACTGGGCGACATCAAAATCAACATAACCGCAAGCACTGAACGATCCGCTCGTCGAACCCCCCTCCTGGGGTTTAGGTTTGATCTTATCTTTTTTATTAAGTCCGCTAGCCGCAAACCAATCACTAAACGGCGCTAGCAGCCGTCGCTCAGCGCCTCGGCTTTGAACAGCTCCAATCTCGGGAGGTCCGATGGACACCACCAAGCTCACGAATGGGTCCCTTCTAGGCGCGGATTGCCTGCCTCCAGTACGCCCAGATAAGAATCCAATTATCCTACTTTTTCTCGTCCCGTTTGGGGGCATCTCTACCATCTTCCGTGTGGTCTCGCCGATGATTTATTCTTCTGTCGTCTTGGAGGTGGCGTCACTTGTGAACTGGTCTTCCCGGATTGAAAAAAAACCTGAACAATTTCTGTCCGTAATACATTGAAAGTACCATATACGTCCGGAATTCCTCGGAACTGGGTGCGAATCCTTGCTAATCCTCAACGATGAAATATGCCCGATTCACCAAATGTCTATCAGTACCCCCCCCCCCCCTTCACAGGGAGGATCCATCATTTGTCAAGCCCTCGCCTTCCTACTTACCTCCAGTTTTGCCATTCTCTTCCCAACCAGGTTTAAATGAGTTCTTTACTAAACACGGTACGGACCTTACATCCCCGTTCGCGTGGTGTTTCCAAAGTGCATAAATTGCGCCACCCACAAAAATACAGAGATCCCCAAAACCATTGTTCACAGCAAATATGTAGTTCTTCCCACGACATGTAATAACCCTCTTTGTCGCCAAACTGTGAGGGTTCCTACTCCACCTTTTCTCTCCACAATCCCTTTACTTTGGATAAGGAAATTTAAGAACAGTGTGCTCCTCACAGACTGGATCGTAGTGAGGCGACGCGCTTAGCGAAGGAAAGGTCTCATCTTCTCATTTCTTTTGCTAAGGCGGCAACACATTCCCCAAGCAATACACCTCGCTCCCATGTCATACGTTTGAATGATCCTCCGGGCTTGAACTCTCCCATTTCAACTCCCAACTCGGATTTTGACGTCACTGTGATGGAGGTTCCTGTTCAGTACAACTGTCTTGTACCGTTTTCTCCAAGAATAAATTGACCCCCCTACCTCACTCGCTATGACCAGCGTTCATACTAGATTTCAGTCCCCTGAACAAACGTTTTTGACTCGTGAAGAATGTCTCGCTGATACCCCACGCACCTCCTACAGCTCCAAAATCCCGGCCACCCTTACAATCTTTTTCCCTGGAATCTTTCCTCCGAATCTGCCGCACAGGGTATCTCTTCTGGTCCCAATGGAAAGTTCCTTTCCCGTAAGAGATTAGCACCAGTCACCCACGGGAAACTTCCGGATCGCTCTCCAGCTTGTCCCTCCTTTCGTGACGATGGCTCTTCACACCACCTCTACTAACCTATTCCCTTCAATATCGGGCTTCCGACTTTTTGAAGTTCTCTACTTCCACACCATCTGAGGCTCTCACAGTTTCTTCCAAACAGGCCCGTTGTTCTCCGCTGCTTGGGACATGGGTGCCACCAGTACTTCGCCCCTACCTTCTCGAGACTATAACGGACGTTACAGTAACCAACCAAACCATTCCCCCTTATTCTAGTGATTCGGAATCATGTCCGGATTCCTGTATGAATATTACGATTTCTTGTTCTTTTTCTAACCCTTCCCACTCCAGGGAACGGGAGGACACCCCTAGGGAGGAGCAAGTGAATATACTCACCGGTTTCGCCCACCAAACCGACGCTTGTACCTTACCTTCGGAGGTAACAGCGGCACTTCCAGATGGCAGTCTTTCACTTTTTCCGGTTTTGCTGGAGTTTGACACTAGAGGATGAGGATAAGGGGATCAGTCGCTTCGACTTGGCCCATTTTCCTTCTCTACTGGGGCAAATATCCACCACCGATGCTGTCCAGAGCTCTGATCCAGTGTCTGGGGTATCCCCCACTATTTCCGTTGAAAGCACTTGTGGTGAAACTCATATCACCAACACTGTGAGCCCCGATACTGCTCCCTCTGTCTCCTATTGTCTCTAGATTCGTGGAATCGAGAGCACAGGATGTGGATTCCTCTATGTCCCTTATTTTTGGTGATGAATTAGTTGTGGGTGCTGGATCAGCATCTAGTATGCCTTGTCGACCTCGTCACATATCTCTCCGTCGGGAAGTCCCCTTCCTCCTGGATTTGAGACACCTTCAGGTGGGGAACGGCGAATTCCTTGTACCAGCTGAGGAAAAGATGTGCAATCCCCCCAAAGATACTCTACCTATCACCATAAGAGTTACAGACTGACATCTGTTGAATTTTCCATTATGGCTAATTTCTAGCAATGGAATTACCGCAGATACTTTTCTAACTTTGAAGAGTTAACAAGACCTAAGGAATTTCGCCATCCAAAGGCTATCTGCCTTCAAGAGATTCAGCTTCATGGCTGACATTTTCGGCAACCTTTAGGATACAGGGATCCTTTTGTGTCTGCCCATCTTGGACCTTATGAGAGAGAGGGAGCAGTGATTGCCTCAATAAGTTGGTCCATTTTACTCCCCTAATTCTCCAAACTCACATTAATGCTGTAGCTGCACGTGCCCCCCTAAACCCTACCTTGACGCTGTGTTCCCTCTATCTTGTTCCTAGCTTTCCATACATCAAAGCGGATCTTGTCAACCTGTTTATACAACTCCCACAACCTCTCATTTTGGGAGATTTTAATATACTTTATGCGCTGTGGGGAGACCTTCTTACATCTCCGACCGCTGAGTTGCTGCTTGAATGTCTGCAATTTTTTTCTTTGGGATTTTTGAACACTGGCCTACCAACTCATAAATGCTTTGATACTAGTTCTTCTACTTGGGTTGATATCTCCTTTTGGCTCCATTTCCATCATAGACACCTATCTATCAGAGAGGTCATCTTTGCTCTGTGGGAATGACCATTATTCAATTTTTGTTATATCTCTCAGTCCCACCCCTTCGCAGCCCTCTTACCCGACATGAAGATATGACCGCGCAGACTGGACTTTGTACTGGCTGGCTATGGAAATACCTTTCCTCCCCGGACTACTATTCTTGGAGCTGCTGAGACAAGTATTCCTCGCTCACAGAAGTGCCATTGTTCTGCTACGCCGTATGAGTGCACATGCCACTTGAGGTTGCTTGCACACATGCCATTGAGAATAACGAACTTATAGAATCCTACATTAAACTGTTTATTAAGGTCGCCTGCAGCTAAATCTCGTCGCATTAACAGAAAGAGCCAGAAGCACTACTTAGATTACGTCTCGTACCGTCCGACTTCCCCACTTTGAATTCAGTTGTACAAGTTTCGGAAATCTTCCCGCAGCGCCGCATTGATTCCTCAATTGTTCTTAAACACAGCTCGAACCTAGGTGGTCAGCCGAGTGCTGTTGCAGACGAATTGGGTTACCACTTTGCGACTTGCTCCAGTGAGAATAGATACAAGCCATTCCATTCTGATCGCCTTTTGTTACATTCTTTCAGACTTTTGAAAACGTCCCCCCCCCCTCCCTTTGCGATTACCCTCTTTATAACCACCTTTTACGGAAGCGGAATTCCGACAGGCCCTCAGGGCCTGCAAGGATGGAGCGCTGGGGCCCGGATGGCGTCTCTTACCAGATGATACGCCACCTCCACCTGTCCACCTCAGCATTTCTTCTCACCTTGTACAACCGTATCTGGGTGGAGAATATTTTCCCACCCGCTTGCAAACAACGCACATCCTCACTATACCCAAACCGGGAAAAAAATCGAATTTGGCAACTATCAACCGAACCATTGCATTAACATGCCTTTCAAATAGCAAACGCGTCTTGGCGGTTTTCTTTGACCTTGAGAATGCATATGATACGACATGGAGATTGGGGATCTTCCAAAAGCTTGATTCCCTGGGCCTGCGAGGTCAGCTTCCTTTTTTCCGACCAACAAATCTTTTCAAATATGGTGCAACTCCGTATTCTCTAGTTTTTCTCATGGAGGAGGGGGTGCCGCAGGGTAGTGTGATCCTCTTCGCCCTGGGAATCCATGATGTGCTGTCCAATATCTCCTCTCCAGTCCCAAGCTCCCTTTGTGTGGATAACCTGGCAGTATACATCACTGGGGCCAGGCTCTCATGCATGGTGCGTCATCTGCAACTGACCATTGATAAACTGTCCACTTGGTGCGTTACAAAGGGCGTTTTGTTCTCCAAGCAAACAACTAAGGCTGTTCTTTTCCGCCGGATAAACCAACAGGGTGCCCGGGAAGAGCTTCCCCCATCGTTGGTTCTTTACGTCTCTCCCGTTACATTAGAACCATAGGTTAAGTCCTATCTTCCACATATCCAGCTGCCACCGACCACTGGATCTTTTTCGTCACTCTCTTCTACCACCTGGGGCGCTGGCAGAAGGATCTAGCTCAGGTTTTATATCGACTAGGTGAGATCGAGGTTGGACTACGGATGCGCCATATATGACCAGACTTCTCGTTCATATTTACGCCTTCTACACCCCGTCCAAAATGAAGGTCTGTATTGCTGCGGGGGCTTTCCGTTCTTCGCCTAAGGATAGCATGGAGATGGAGGTTGGTGTTATGCCTCTGTCTCTGAGAAGGAAACACCTCATGTGTTCCCCGCACGTCCAACTAAGAACTATACCCTCATTTCTGATTTCTATCTTTGAAACTGTGGCATTTCGCCTGCAATTTTGGCCATTTGCATCGGTGGTGGCTGATGTATTTGAATACTTACAGATTCCACTTCGAGCTCTTTTGCCTTATTCGAATGAGCATTACACCGATCCATGGTTACATCCATCCCTCACCCCCCAGGCATGCTCAAAGATGTGGTCATTTTCTAAGTCTAACCAATTCCTCCCTCAATGCCGTCTTCTCTCAACGGTTGCGTCACGTTGATTCGATAACTGTCTTTACTGATGGATCCAAGACTAACGATGGTGTGGACAGAGAGAGGTATATGGACCCGGAAAAACGGACAAGAGGAGGGAGGTTTCCTCGATATGAGATACCCATGTGTTAAATGAGTGTGGCCAATTCTGGGTCGTGTCAGCGTCACCTCCCGTTGGTGACATAGGCGAACTGGGAGAGACCAACTGTTCACGGAATGGTTTCACCGAACGGAGGTTATAGCACCCGGCAGATCCTCACTCCAACATGCTTGCCAGCAGGACCCGAAACCACTCTTGCTGGGCCTAGTAGTCGGTTTCTGCAGAAGACCAATACGGAGTATCTTCAGGATGGTACGTTTGCTGAGATTCGGAAGCAAGCCCCAAACTGCTGCCCCCATCAGCACGCCAATATCAAAAACCCCCACGTGGAGAGAGAACTCAACAGAAGCTGCAAATGTTTCCGACGGCTCGGATGTCGTACATAAATGTGAATGATGGAAACTCTATGGGAGCCGTTGTTGAATTCGATAACCGCGCTGCTGAGAATCAAAAAAGTTTTTTTTTTTTTTTTTTTTGTTGAGAAGAGAGAGAGAGCTTGTACAGAAGTTTCCACGGCTCACGAGAAAGCGACCTTGCCGTATGAACCCGTTCTGGGGGAAGACTCCTAGACCAACAGCTAAGAACATGGTCAACATAAAGGGCAGTTTAAATCCATGTAGGAGATTTAGGTATATAGCAAATAAGCAAAATGATGGAAGTAGGAAGTAAAAGGTAAGCGAATCGAGAATGTAAGACATCTGGCTTCATGGAGATTCGGAACGCCAATAAAAGAAAAGTGTTATTGCGGAGAATGTCAAGCCAGTACGATCAATATACAGATGGCGAAGGGAAGGGAGTAACGAGGTGGACAGAACTACGAGCGGCGGAGTGTCCCTGACATTTAGCGGCGCGTGTGAGGGCTGGCCAAAACGTAAATGAGCCATCATTACCTGCCGGTGACGGCTGTTACTTTACGAAGCCCAGTCCGTTATGGTTGTCTTGATAATACGAATCTTTGATCCCCTAGTGCCCGTCTTCCAGCACTCCTGCCAACAAAGCTTGAATCCCTGACGAACATGAGGAAGGAAATCAATCGGGGGAACGTGGTTCTGATATAAAACTGACGGAAGGTATACGGAGCGGACCTGCTGAGTGACAAAGGCCTCCTTAGCCAGACGATCAGCGTCATCGTTCCCTGGGATACCAACGTGAGATGGTATCCATCCGAAAAGATGGTGACGTGGTCAGTTTCCTCAAGAATGAGAACCTAGAAATTGCAAGAAGCAGTGCCACTAGCTCTGCCGTAAAGATAGATGAGCAGGAAGGCAGAGTATGGGACAGAGTGCTGTCAGGAAATACAACGGATGCTCCCACACCATCGATCGTTAGTCTTGGAGCCATCAGTAAAGACAGTTATCGAGCCAACGTGACTCGCCTGGTGAGAGGAGGCGGAGGCATTGAGGGGGGAAGTGGTCAGACTTAGAAAATGACTTAGTTGGACGTGTGGGGAACACATGAGGTGTTCCCTAACCATGGATCGGTGTAATGTTCATAAGAATAAGGGAAAAGAGCTCGAAGTGGCATCTGTAAGTATTCAAATACATCAGCCACCACCGATGCAAATGGCCAAAGTGGCAGGCGAAATGCCACCGTTTCAAGGAGGAATCAGAGGTGTTTCTTCTTAGAGACAGAGGATAACACTAGCCTTCCACCTCCAGGCCTCCTTTAGCACAGAACGGAAAGCCCCTGTTTGAATACCGAGACCTCATTTTGGACGGGGTTTAGGAGGCGTAAGTTAAGAACGAGAAGTCCAGCTTTGATCTCACAAAGTCGATATAAAACCTGAGCTAAATCCTTCTGCCAACGCTCCAGGTGGTAGAAGTAGGGTGATGAAAAAGATCCAGTGGTCGGTGGCAGCCGGATTTCGGTTGCTGGATATGTGGAAGATAGGACTTAACCTATGGTTCTAATGTAACGGGAGAGACGTAAAGAACCAACGATGGGGGAAGCTCTTCCCGGGCACCCTGTTGGTTTATCCGGCGGAAAAGAACAGCCTTAGTTGTTAGCTTGGAGAACAAAAAGCCCCTTGCATCGCACCAAGTGGACAGTTTATCAATGGTCAGTTGCAGATGACGCACCATGCATGAGAGCCTGGCTCCAGTGATGTATAATGCCAGGTTATCCACACAAAGGGAGCTTGGGACTGGGGAGGAGATATTGGATAGCACATCATTGATTCCCAGTGCGAAGAGGATCACACTGAGATATTACTTCCGATCCCCTCCTCCATGAGAAATACTCTAGAGAATACAGAGTTGCACCATACTTGAAAGGATCTGTTGGTCAAAAAAAAAAGGAAAAGGGGGGAAAAGGGGGAAGCTGATTTCGCAAAAGCAAACTGGAGAGGAAAGAAAGTCCGGATTTTTTCCAGAGTCGGGAGAGGACGGCTGGCAAGCACTTGTTTGTCTGTTTGCTGTTTGAAAGGCATGTTAATGCAATAGGGCGGTTGATAGTTGCCAAATTCGGGTCTTTTCCCGGTTTGGGTATAGGGAGGATGTGCGCTGTTTGCCAAGCGGGTGGGAAAATATTCTCCACCCAGATACGGTTGTACAAGGTGAGAAGAAATGCTGAGGCGGACAGGTGGAGGTGGCGTATCATCTGGTAAGAGATGCCATCCGGCCCCAGCGCTCCATCCTTGCAGGCCCTGAGGGCCTGCCGGAATTCCGCTTCCGTAAAAACGTGGTTATAAAGAGGGTCATCGCAAGGGGGGGGGTTGAGAAGTCTGAAGGAATGTAACAAAAGGCGATCAGAATGGAATGGTTCCTTGTATCTAGACTCACTGGAGCAAGTCGCAAAGTGATACCCAATTCGTCTGCAACCGCATTGCGCTGACCAGGGCTTGTGAGAGTTGCATAAACAGGTTGACAAGATCCGCTTTGATGTATGGAAAGCTAGGAACAAGATAGAGTGAACACAGCGTCAAGGTAGGGTTCAGGTGGGCACGTGCCACAGCGAGTTTGGAAAGGTAGGGAGTAAAAGGGACCGACTCCATGGGAAAAATAATCACCGCTCCCCTCTCTTTAGGCCAATACGGGCAAAACACAAGAGATCACTATCCTGATGGTTGCAGAAATGATGGCCACAAAGTTGAATCTCCTGAAGGCAGATAGCCTTTGGATGGGGAAATTCAAATAAGTCGGGATAATTCTTCGAAGTTATAATAGTAACTGCGGCAATTCCATTGCAAGAATTTAGCCATGGTGGGAAATGCGATAACTATTCAACAGATCTGTCTGTAACTCTGATGGTGATAGGTTGAGTATCATCAGGGGGTTTCACATCCTTACCTCGGCGGGTGCGAGGAATCCGCCGTTCCCCACCTGGAGGCGTCTCAAATCCAGGTGGAAGGGGAAGGTGCCGAAGGGATATGGGACGGATCGGGGTGGCATACTAGATGCTGATCTAGCAGCCACAACTGATTCGTCTCCAAAAATACGGGCCAGAGAGGAATCCACATCCTCCAATGTTGAATTCATCAATCTAGAGGCAACAGGAGTCACAGAGGGAGCAGGATCGTGGCCCATCGTGGTGGGGATACGAGGTGCCCCACCAGTGCCCTCAATTGGAAGGGGGGGGGCCACCAGACACATCATCAGAGCTGCGGACAGCGTCGGTGGAGGATATTTGTTCCAGTGGAGAAAGAGAGAGGGCTGAGTCAAAGCGGTTGATGATCCCCTTATCATTTTCCCTTGGTGTCGGACGCAAAGAGGCGGCAAAAACAGGATGGTGAAAAACTAACGTCCGGAGGGACCGTTGTTACCTCCGAAGATAAAGTACAAATGTCGGTTTGGGGAGTAATACAAGGGAGTACATTAACCGGCCCATCCAATTGAATCGATTGTAAAATTCATACAGGAATCTGACAGGATTTAGGAATCACTAGAATAAGTTCGAACGAATGCTTAGGCACGGTAATGTCCGTTAAAAGTCATGAGAAGGCAGAGGCAGAACACTGGCGGAGTCCAAGTCCCGAGACGTAGAACGACGAACCCGTTTTGAAGAAACCGTGGGAGCCTCAGATTGCGTGGAAGTAGACTTCAAAAAGTCGGAACCCCGATGTTGAAGGGAATAAGTTCGTCGGGGGGAGATTTCATCTTAATGAGGGACCAGAAAATTGTCCGGAGGAGACCAGTGCTGATCTCTTACGGGAAATACGTTTCCCAATGGGACCAGAATAAATATCCTGCGCGGTAGATGCGTGGAGGAAAGTGATTCCAGCTAAGAATGTACGGGCAGCAAGGAATGTGTGGCCGTAGGAGGTGCATGGATGTCAGCGATACATTCTCCACGGGTCAAAAAGTTCGATTCAGGAGACACGTCTAGAACGAACGGGGGTCATGAAGGTGGGGTGGGGGAAAGTTTATCCCTGGTAAAGCTTCAACACAGGTGTCAAAATTCGGGTAGGTAGGAAAAATGGGTGAATTCAAGCATGGAGAACTATTCAAACATGCCCCACGAGATCGATTTGTATTGCTAGGGGAACGATTAAATTAATGAAGAAAGAAAATACAATAAAGAGGGTTCTCTCAAAGATAGTTGGTTTTAATATTTTTTACTAAAAAAAAAAAAAACTGGAACTATTTAATGATATTTTAGGGGGATAATTAAATCATAAAAGGGTCTTACAAAAAATGGCTAAAAAAGTCCTCTTTATGATAGCTGATGTTCTTTTCCTCTTCTGTGAGAAACCATTAATAGTCTGCCTAACTAATCCTTAATTTGGAGCAAACACCCAATCTGTAATAATGGGATTTTATAAGCTTCTATTCTATTTTTATTATTATTATTATTATTATTATTATTATTATTATTATTATTATTATTATTATTATTATTATTATTATTATTATTATTATTATTATTATTATTGATTTCTTTTTATAGCCTATATCAAAATATGAAACTTGACTTTCTACTTTAAACTGAATTTTCTTTTTGATTTTAATTTTTAATAGTCCACTTTACTGTAATGATTTATTTTAAATTTAAAGGTTTTAGGTTAGATTCTCTATTCATTCCTGCCATATAAAATATGGAGGGCAATAAAACTAAATTACACCAACAGCTAATAATGAATTTAGTTTGAAATGCTTACCCTTTTTTAGAAATGTGAATTTCCTCTATTAGCTATTCCTTTCATCCAGGAGTGCAGGCCCTTGTTGTTAATTAAGGCTCTCTTATTGTTTCTTCAGGCCTAAGTATGGTTGCCTAGGCCACTTACTTCATCAGTATTGAAAAAATAAAAAAATTTTTTTTTAGTTTACTTATCAATATTCTTCTTCAAGTGGCTACTATGAAACTTGATTTTCTTTATTTAAGGTTTTTATTTTTATTTTTTGCCCTTTGTGGCAGAACCAGAAATGTAGTACTGGTTCCAAAGATATATATTTAAGGTCTGAGCCTTCAATTCTGTTGCAATAGCTCCTGGGCGTTGTGCCTAGTCGTCAAAAATCATAACAATAGATCATTGACGTGTTCCAATCAAACTATATATATATATATATATATAGAGTATATATATATATATTTATTGATTGCATAGAAATATATATATATATATATATATATATATATATATATATATATATATATATATATATATATATATATATATATATATATATATATATATATATATATATATATATATATATATATATATATATATATATATATATATATATATATATATATATATCCAATAGTTATAATGTCCTACCTGTTGTAGTATGAATCAGGCAGACCCGACTGAGGTTTATTAACCCCATATAAAAAGTATCATTACACATGATCAGTATATGATTGAGTGATTTTCACAGTGGGATCTTATGACTCTTTAGCACATTATGTAAAGCTAGATAGGAAAAGTATAGTAAGAAAATGTAATAGAAATATTTCTTGTATGATAAGTGAAAGGTGTGTAAATGCTTGTTTATTTCTTTTCCTGTTGTTATTTATCTGATCACTCTCTTTTTACTGTATAAGTTGTTATATCTCTCTCTTTCTTCTTTTTTAATTTTATCTCAAACTTGATTTATTATATTTTACTTAGAACTCTTTTATTTAAATCTACTTTTTAATTGAAAGCTAATTTAATTAAACTTATTAACTTATTGATAAATGTAATATATTATACAATATTCAATAATCTGCAAGTATAAAGAATATATACAGTATATATCAAATGCCCTGTCATTGCTTTTCAATTACAAGCATACCAATATCTCCCTCCAAACAACCCTTTAATGTTACTCATTCAAGTATTCATAAAACTGCGGAGAAACTGCAGCCACCCCAAAAATTTCTCAGAACTAAGTCACAACTACTAAACAGCATTTTGTTATTTCCTTGCAATCTCTCTCTCAAAAAAAAATTTCTCTCTCTCTCCTCTTCTCTCTCTCTCTCTCTCTCTCTCTCTCTCTCTCTCTCTTCTCTCTCTCTCTCTCTCTTTCTCTCTCTCTCTCTCTCTCTCTCTCTCTCTCTCTCTCTCTCTCTCTCTCTCTCTCTCTCTCTCTCTCTCTCTCTCTCTTAATTGATATTTCTTCTCTTCTTCTTCTTAAATATATATATATATATATATATATATATATATATATATATATATATATATATATATATATATATATATATATATATATATATATATATTAAAATATATATATATATATATATATATATATATATATATATATATATATATATATATATATATATACCATTTTCTGTCGATGATTATAAATCAGAGAAAATAGTTGGAAACTTCAAAAATCTTTTGTTCCCAAAATAGCTCTATACCGTATATTTTTACTTATGTAATCCGAGTGAGATGTGTCACCGTGATCGTAGCTTAATAAAGCTAAGTTGGAACAAAAAGTGAATTTGTTCCTGTCTGATATTTTTTTCTTTTTTGAACTTCACATTTTATTCTCTTTAAGTTTCGATCATTTTTGCAATTTAAACTGATCGATTTTCAAAACATTTCATTCCATTAATGTAAATTATATATATATATATATATATATATATAGTAGAAGGTAAAGATATATATATATATATATATATGGTAGGTATAAATATACATATATATATATATATATATATATATATATATATATATATGTATATATACACAAAGGTGGGCGTTAATCCGTTAATTAACTCGTTAAATTTTCGTTAACCTTTTAACGCTTTCGTTAATTTCGAAAAGAAGTAACGGACTATTAACGATTTACTATTTGTGAATTAACGTTAACGAGTTAAATTTTCCCCTTACATCCGTTAACCGTTACCTTAATTTACGAGTTTATAAAATATTTTCTTAATAGATTTTAAATTGTATTAGATTCGATTTCGATAATATATAAACTTTTTTTTTCCAAAATTTCCTAAACGCCCTTCAATGGCTCAAAATATGTTTATCTTTACTCGGTTATTATCCTGTTTAGTAATGTTTAACACAGGGTTGGAAAAACCCGAGTTTTGAGGGAATGTGCCATGCGCTGACACTGCCCTCGTTCAACTATATTCTATGTCTTAATACTAGCACTTCTCAGTGCTGGAAGCACGCACATGTCCAAGCTATTCCGAAAAGGAAGCCGTGCCTGATCCTTCAACTATCGCCCCATAGCTCTCACTTGTATTCCATCCAAAGATCTTTTGAAACCCTTCTCAACTCTCACTCTTAGACCATCTGGAATCTTATTCTCTTTCTTTCCTGATCGCCAGTACAGCCTTGGTGTTCAAGGTTCACTATGACATATACTTTCCTATTTAACAGATTTATGGTTTTCCGCTCTTAGGGAATCCAAGCGGGCAGACTTATAGTGGCGCTTGGACATATCCAAAGCATTTGACTGGGTATGGACCGCATCATTGCTCTCCAAGCTCCCCTCCTTGGGTTTCCTCCTCTTTTCTTACTTATTGTCTAGCTTTCATTCAAGTCGCTAAACATCGGCTGGGGTTGATGGAGCGACTTCTTCTTCTTCTGTCAATAGTGGGTGTTCCTCAGGTTTTGTCTTATCTCCCACTTTTCATTAATGATCTTCTCACCTGCACATCTAACTCTATCCACTCACATGCCGATGACTCGACCCTTCATTCTTCAACTCATTTCACTTCTGCTCCTCTTTTACTTCAGAATTGCCTCTCGTCTCTCTTTCCCTGATTTCTATTCTCACTGATCTAGATAGAATTTGCGGGTGGGGTCGTCTCTCCTTGTGAAATTCAATTCTTAAAAACCCAACTTCTACAAATCCCTCTCTAAAACACCCTCTAACTTTCCTATATCTTTGACGGTTCTCTCGTCTCTCCTGTTGACAATATAAATATCCTTGGCCCACATAAACAAAAATGTCTTGGAAACCTCACATCACAACGGTTGCTGGGGCGGCCTCATAGAAACTGGAGTTGTCCTGTTTAGACTGCGAGACTTTTTTTTCCTTCTCAGTTACTCCAGCTGCGGCTAAGGGTTCATCCGCTCTTGTATAGAGTACTGTTCTCAAATCTGGGCCTCTGCTTTAGTTCCTGCTTGGGATGTCAGGGTCAGAGTCAAAAAGAGAAAGGTTTATAAAACCGTTGTGTACTTTCCAATTCACTTGACCCTACCTTAGGGCGCGATGTTGGTGCTTTATCTCTTTCTATAGGTATCGCAGCGGCAGGTGCTCGAGGGAACTTACCACTTTCGTACCACCACCTTTGATGACGCCCTCGTAGCACAAAGGGTGGTGTGTTGCTCACGAGTTTTGTGTAGATACTGGTAACCCAGGCTAGTTCGCTGCAGTTCTTCCTCCTTTCCTGCCACCACTGTTCTGTGGAACTCTCTTCCATCTTCTGTGTTTCCCGTTGAATTTCAATCTCCCTCACTTTAAAGCCTATGTCTATGTTCATCTGCGTAATTTGAGCTAGCGGATGAAATTTTAGTTATAACACCCCCTCCTTGAATAGGGCTCTGCCCGTGAGTGGTGGTGATAACTAAAACATATATATATATATATATATATAGTATATATATATATATATATATATATATATATATATATATATATATATATATATATATATATATATATATATATATATATATATATATATATATATATATGGGTTGATGTAGGATGGAATAAAATTCTTCTTGTAAAAATATGTTCTATTCTGACTCCATAAGATGAAATACGATCCCTAAAACTTCATGACTTAACCAAGGAGTTACTTTTGCTTTATAAAAATAAATAATGTTGCAGCAGTTAGACGCTCTTGATTCGTTGAGTTCTAAAATCGGAAGAGCGAACAAAGTATTAGTTACGGCTTTTGCAAAAATCGATGTTGCCAGATAAGCAAAAATTACATTCAGATGTTTAAACTGCACTAACATTATATTGTGTTTTCAATCAATATAATTTTACTAAATTACATATATGTTAATACAGTATTAGGTTATTAAAAATGATTTTAAGACCGACTTGAGAACCCCCTCCAGAGGTTGGGGCAGCAGATTCTTTAATCTAGGTAACGACTCGGCCAACGAATCTGTCTGCCACTCCTCGAACTACGTTGAGTAGAAGGAGGTATGGAAGCAGAGCGAAGAGAGGGCCCGGAATATTGAGCTGTAGGTACATTCGGTGCAGGTGTGGCTATATCGCGTGTACTAGCACGAGTACTCGGACGAGGTTGTGGAGCTGAAATTACCTCATCTGGTGTGCTAGACGGTTGAGCTAAAGCTGGATCAGGAGATAATGGTACTAGGGGAGGTGGCGGTGAGATAGTAGGAAGAGAAGGGGGAGGTGAAACAGGAATGTTGTAGGTAGGAGTCGTGCTGAAAGGGACTGAAACTGTTCTTGGGAACAATTCCGAATCTGGAGTATCAGGAGGATTGGACTCGAAGAACGCTGGCTTAAGATTGATACGACCTCTGTGCGTGTGGGACGTTGAATGGTAAAAAACTTCTCCTTCCGAAGTAACACCGGAAAAGGTCCATCATACTTCGGTTGGAAAGCAGTTCGGTGCGAGTCATGCCTTACAAAGACATGTGTGCATGTAGAGAGGTCCTTAGGGACGAAAGAATGCACTTTGTGGTGACGAGTAGGAGTCGGTCTCCACGACGAAGCACAGCGCCTTAAGCGGGTTAGATAAGATAATGGGTCAGCAGTAGGAGACGGAGAAGATTGCGAAAAGAACTCTCCGGGAAGCCGAAGAGTGGAACCGTAGACTAGCTCTGCCGCAGAACATTGCAGATCCTCTTTGATGGCAGTGCGAATACCTAGCATTACCAACGGAAGAGCGTCTGTCCAATGTTCCGGTTGTGGATGAGCAGCCAAGGAAGCCTTAAGCTGACGATGGAATTGTTCTACAATTCCGTTTGCTTTTGGATTAAAACAAGTGGTATGAATCTTTTCTGAACCAAGGAGGCGCATCAAATCTCTCCAAAGATAAGATTCGAAGACACGTCCTTGATCTGTAGTGACAGAGAGAGGTATGCCGAAATGAGAAACCCAATGCGTCATAAAAGCTGTCGCAATGGACTCCGAAGAAGCAACAGAAAGAGGAATGGCTTCGGTCCATCGAGTGAACTGGTCGATACAAGTAAGAAGGTAGCGTTTGCCATTAGAAGGAGGAAGAGGTCCTACAATATCTATGTGAACCTTTTCAAACCTGTCACCTGGTGGTAAGAAGGAGCCAAGAGGGCTTTTAGTGTGCCTCTGGACTTTAGACCGTTGACAGGAAAGACAATTGCGTGTCCACTTCGTCACATCGGTATTGACGCCGGGCCACACAAAGCGTGCTGAAACAAGCTTTCGCGAAGCCTCGATGCCGGGGTGAGAAAGGGAATGGAGATTGAAGAAGATGTCTTTCCTGTATGAAGAAGGAACGTATGGACGAGGAGTAGAGGTTGACGTATCACATAACAACTTCCTCTTGATACCCGGGAGTGTTATCCACTCTAGTCGTAAAGAAGAAGTTAATGTGGGGTCGATGATTTCGTCCTCTTGGAGCTGTGCCATAGCTTCAAAATCTATTATTCAATTGAAGGAATAGATTATTCAACACCAGAACCTAACTATCGGCAGTGGTGTTATCTACCCCAGAGATATGCCGAACGTCAGTGGTGAATTGGGAGACGTATTCAAGGTGGCGTGCTTCTCTGGGAGAATGTCGTTCATGACGGGAAATCATCGCGAACGTAAGAGGTTTGTGATCGGTTAAGATGTGAAAATCTCGACCTTCTATGAAGTACCTGAAGTGACGAGTAGTTAGGTACATTGCCAGCAACTCCCTACCAAAAGCACTATACCGAGTTTCGGCAGGTTGAAGCTTGCGAGAGAAAAAGGCTAAAGGAGACCAAACGTTATTCAAATACTGCTGCAAGACACCACCGACAGCAAAGTCGGAAGCGTCAACTTGAATACGCGTTGGTGCAGAGTCTTGAGGATGGACAAGAAGTGTTGCAGCAGCTAGAGCTTCCTTTGAAGCGTCAAAAGCTTTTCTTGCCTCATCCGTCCAATCAAGAATGATGGCTGAACCCCTCTGCTTTTGTGAATAAGTGCTGTAAGTGGACGAAGAAGTTCGGAAGCTGAACGAAGGAAACGTTGGTAAAAGTTTACCATTCCTAAGTATTGACGAAGTTGCTTCTGTGTTTGAGGAAGAGGGAATGCACGAATGGCATCAACTCGATCGGAGAGTGGTTTAACACCTTCAGGAGAAACAGTATGGCCCAAGAAAGTGAGAGATGATGTACCAAGTACACACTTCGCGAGATTAAGTCGCATTCCAGCATCGTTTAATCGTGCGAAAACCGCACGCAAATGATCCTGATGCTCCTCAGGAGTTGCACTTGCTACAAGAAGGTCGTCGAGATAAGCCCAGGCGAAAGGTAAGCCACGCAGTATAGTATCAATAAACCTCTGAAAAGTTTGAGCTGCACATCTCAGACCGAAGGGCATTCTAGTATACTCAAATAATCCAAAAGGAGTAATAACAGCGGTTTTTTTAATGTCATCAGCGGCTACAGGAATCTGATGATATGCCCTGACCATATCCAATTTTGAAAAGATGGTTGCGCCATCCAGACGAGAGTTAAAGGACTGAATATGCGGAACTGGGTAGCGGTCAGGTGTTGTCGAGGCATTCAGAGCCCTAAAGTCTCCACACGGTCTCCAATCACCAGAAGGTTTTGGTACCATGTGAAGAGGTGAAGCCCAAGCACTCTTAGAGGGGCGGACAATACCTAGTTCTAACATATGCTCGAACTTGGCTTGAGCCGCCTTGAGTTTGTCTGGGGGGAGACGTCTAGCACGAGCGAAAGTTGGAGGACCAGATGTCTCGATATGGTGCTGAACATCATGTTGGACAGGTAAAGAAGAAGAACAAGGATTTAAAAGATCCGGAAAATCCTTCTGTAACATAGTAACAAAGGGAGAAGCGTCTGAAGGAGAACATGGGGCAATAGTAGAAATGCCTCCAAAAACAGAAGAGATCAGAGCACCTTGAGGACAACGTAGTAGTACCGTCTACTAAACGTTGATTGCGAATGTCCACCATGAGATTGAAATGGGACAAGAAGTCTGCCCCAATAATAGGTTGTGTTACTTTTGCCACAAGAAAAACCCATTTTAAACTCCGTCGAAGCGAGAGTTCCAAAGAGCAAAGTCGTTCACCATATACTGGAATAGTTGAACCATTCGCAGCATACAGCGTATGAGTAGAAGGAGGTACTGCAGAGCGCTGAGACGGATCCGGAGGGACCAAAGATAAAGATGCGCCAGTATCAATCAGAAAGTTTTGCTTTGTGATGATACGATCGTAAATGCGAAGCACAGTAGGAAGCGAAGTGTCAGGGTCACAAGGGGCAGTCGCTTCTGCTATCCCTTGACCTATTTGTTTTCCGAAAAAGTGCACGGAGAAGCACATTTCTTCGCTCTTGCACCGAAGAAATTATGATAGTAACAATATCCGTGAGGATAGGTATTGTCACTAGAAGCAGAAGGAGAACGACCTCGAGAGGGAGTCCTACTACGAGAAGAAGAACGAGAACGAAATGAGAGCTGCCTTAGAGTAGAAGTGACAGAAAGCAACTCGGTTTTGATCTCTGCAAGACCAATTTCCAGAGCAGAAACAAGCATCTAGAGCAGAAGATGTCGCGTGAGAGCAAGTTCCGTGAGAAAGATGAGGAGAACAAGCTTGAGAAGAGTGAGAAACCGGAGAGGAAGAAGAATGTGAAGGATGAGAAGTAAGAGAAGACAGTGGTGAAGGAGCTTGCGGGGGTGGCGGGGGTGGTGGGGGTGGTGGAAGAGTAGAAGTTGCAGCAACTAAATGCGTTGCAGAAGCATGTGTGTGCGGAGCATACGGTCTGCTTTTTCAGCAACTACACTCAAAGAAAGGGCTGGATCGAGAGAGGCGAGTATATCTTGGGCATACAAGGGCATTTTTTGAAGAAAAAGATGCCTTAATATGGCCTCCTCTCTGGCGGAAGGAGTACTTCCTAGCAACGAAAGCATGTTAACTAACAGTTCAGAAGGACGCAAATCGCCAAGCTGAGTATCTTTTAACAATCGTTCATATTTTACCTCCTGGGAAGGGGCTAATCGCGCGATTAGTAATTCTTTAAGAGCCGTGTAAGGGGTTGTTGATACGCCTAAAGCTGGCAGGGAATCGCGAATGCGCACTAAAGTAGCTTGAGGAAGGGAATTTAATACCCTTGAATATTTATTTCTCTCCTCTTCATCCGGACGAAAGACATTCTCAGCCAATGAGAACCACAATTCTGGGTCATCTGTAAAGAATCGCTGGAGACGCAAGTTGGAAAAGTCAGAGGTTGGAGAATGCTCATCGTCGCCCGGCATGATTACAATGCAAGATCGCGACTCAAATATTGATAAATTAAAAAAGAAAAAAAAAAATTTTTTTTTTAAATTTTTGAAGCTCAAAAAAAATGAAAAAGATTTTTTTTTTTTTTATTAAATATTTATAAATTAAAAAAATTTTTTTTTTTTTTTTTTTAAATTTTTGAAGCTTAAAAAAAATGAAAAAGATTTTTTTTTTGTTCGTGTACAGGTGGGGGCACACAATTGGCAATTAGAAATGTATGCAAAAGTTATAAAATAATTAGATATCGCACACACACACACACACACACACACACACACATAAAAATAATAATAATAATAATAATAATAATAATAATAATAATAATAATAATAATAATAATAATAATAATAATAAAAATGATTAGGACAAAAAATGCAATATATATTATATATATAAAATAATATTGTCCTGTTTGCTCCAAAAAATTTCAGGGATCGCAATTTTGATTAAAGAAAGATGGCTGACGGAATTCGGAAAATGTATCCAAACAATTCTTGTTTCACTCCATGAGGATTACCAGTTTTGGCGGGTGATGTAGGATGTAATAAAATTCTTCTTTCTTGTAAAAATATGTTCTATTCTGACTCCAAAAGAGGAAATACGATCCCTAAAACTTCAGGATAAATGTAGGAATCACTTTTACTTTATAAAAATAAATAATGTTGCAGCAGTTAGACGCTCTTGATTCGTTGAGTTCAAAAATCGGAAGAGCGAACAAAGTATTAGGAGTCACAGCTTTTGCAAAAATTGATGTTGCCAGATAAGCAAAAATTACATTCAGATGTTTAAACTGCACTAACATTATATTGTGTTTTCAATATAAATTTACTAAATTACATATATGTTAATACAGTATTAGGTTATTAAAAATGATTTTAAGACCGACTTCAATATATATATATATATATATATATATATATATATATATATATATATATATATATATATATATATATATATATATATTTAAGAAAGAGAAATAGAGATAAATATATATATATATATATATATATATATATATATATATATATATATATATATATATATATATATATATATATATATTGAAGACGGTTAACGTTAACGATTAACGTTAACTTCCGCTACATTCTTTACCGATAAACGCTTTAATGATTAACGCCGTTAATTTTTTTTGTTAACGATTAAGAATTAACGACGTTAACTTTGTCCTTAATCTTCACTCTTTGTATATATATATATATATATATATATATATATATATATATATATATATATATATATATATATATATATATATATATATATATATATATATATATATATATATATATATATATATATATAAGAGCAGCACTCCTCTTGTACAAGAAACAATCTCACACCACTCTCTCCTCTGTCTATTATCCCTCTAATGATCCTCCATCAAGTATTCATACAATCCTCTTTTATTTCCACTTTCCTTTGTTAATTCATCTGCTATTTGATCTTTTCCATTAATCCAACAAACATCCTCAATTATTCTATCTTTTAATAACTTTTATCATAGCCAGATCAATCCTTAATCTTCTACTCTGTACATTGGTGTGTGACTTAATAGCCCCTTCTAAAGACTTACTATCAGAATACCCTATCAGTTTTATGTCTATTTCACCAGTTAATTCTTCCCATAATTTCTTAACGTATATCCCCATTTCCATTCCATCACATATACCCATTGCTTCCGCTTCTAATGGCGATCTTACCACTCTATTGGCTACTTTTGATTTCCAGATGACGGGCACTTTATGTCCCCAATCATCTTCTATAGTTACTATGTACACTATTTGAGACTCCTGCTCCCAACCTATTGAATGACGCGTCAGCGAATACCTTAATAGTTACCCTCCCTTCTAACTTTCTCAAAATGAGTTGTCTGTTATCTCCTTTGTTTTTTTCCCATAACCTTTAAGTGAGCTTTCATATCGCTAGTTATCCCATTCTTCATTTTTTCCCCCAAAACACTCACCTGATATGTTACTTCCGGTCTTGTTTGTTGCCCCAACCAGTTTAACTGTCCCACCCCTGATCTATATATTCCTATCTTTTCTTTCTCGTCTAATTCTCTATCCCCACTAAATAATTTCTTTGTTGGTATTGTCAATGTTCTTCTATAACTATTCTGTTCTAAAACTATGTTGTTTCCTTTATCATTTATTTGTACCCCTATGTATCTAAAATTCTTAAACTCTTGGTTCCCTACCTTCAATCTTTCTTTTAGTTTGCTTGTGATTTGTAGGTCAAATGTTCTTTCACCCCCATAACATATATCATCTACGTGACAGACCATTATCCCTCTTAACTTGGATTTTTCCTTCCAGGTAAAGATGGAAGGTTCCAATCTACTCCCAATTCCTCTAAAATCCCCTTCAGACTATAATACCACACCCTTGCAGCATCCCTTAATCCATATACAGCCTTCTTTAATTTCCATATTTTGTCAGTGTTTGCTTCAGATGGAGGTTTGATATACACATCCCTTTCTAACTTATTTCCCTGGAAATAAGCTGCTTTAATATCTATGGATTTACATTCCCAGTTGTTTCTCTTAATTATTCCAAGGGTTATCTTAAGTGCCTCGGCTGCACACGTAGGTGCTTCGTTACCTTCATCATTTCCTCTTCTCTTTCTTCAAATCCCCTGCAAGTCTGGCCTTCCTGGCAAAATTTTACTCCGTTTTTTTTTTCTTTTTCCGTTATCACCCACCTAGTATTTAATCCTTTTCTTCCTTTCTTATCTACTTCCTCCATTACGTCATTCTTTTTCCAATTCTTTATTTCATTTTCCTTGGCTGTTATTACCTCTATGTCTCTGACTTTTACCAATAATATCTCTTCATCTCGTATCTCCTCGTGGATCTCAAACTCTCTCTCTCAAGTTGATCCAATTGATCGTGCCATCTTCTAAATCCTTAGTGTTATAACACTGACTCCATTTTTTACTATTTACTTTCCCAGCTCTACTCACTATCTCTACTCTTTTCTCCTGTCCTGTTTCCTTTTCATATATCTTCCATCTTTCACCCTTCTTTAATCTTCTTAATTAAATCTTTTCTAGGTTCTTCCACCAGTCTTTCCATGTCATCCTCTTCTTCTTCCTCTAGTTCATTTACTGTCGCCTTACCGTAACTATCATCATCCTCGTCCTCATCACTTTCTTCATTATTCTGTATTTCATCTCGGTACTCTGTATCTCACTGTCGTCGTTCCTTGTCTCTTCTGGCTCATTCTCTGTTATATCTAACTCAGCTTCTTTATCGTTCTCTTTTGTACTGTCTTCCCTTTTTCCTTTTCGTACTCTGTTGATATGTACCCTCTGCGTATATTGAACCTCCCTGTTTTACCACTACCGTTTTTTCCATCTATACCTCTGACTTTCCCTGGTCCTTTCCATCTCTTATCTTCTTTCTCCCTTTATAGTGTACCTAATCACCCACTTTTATATCTTCGATTTTTGCATCCCTCATATTTCTATTTAATGCTCTTTTTATTTATTCTGCTTGAAGACTCATGACCTCCTCCCATGCTTTTCTCCTATATTTTGCATTTTCAGTTACTACAATTTCTTCCCATCCTTCTGCATCATCGATTTCCTGGTTTCAGAGGTTGTGGGAGTTTTGGTTCAAAATTTTCCGACTCGACTCCGACTCCACCTCTTCAAAATTACTGACTCCAATCTGACTCCGACCTCTTGAAATACAAACTCCGACTCCACCCTTTGAAAATTACCGACTTCCTTTCTAGTGGCTACGACTGACCTCCCGACCCATCCTTTCAAAATTATCGACTGA
>JABUQX010137823.1:0-27500 GCA_015478945.1 Trachelipus rathkii | reverse complement strand
ATCGATATTTTGATGTTTACTGTTATCAAGCAACCTTTTTCTTTCCTTCAAAGAAATTCAAATCGTCAATGTAGTCACTTAAATTGGTTATGAATTGTTCTGATTTCAAATCTTCTTCAGTTGGTGGTAGGAATGTCAGAATTTCTTCTGTTGGCTTCTCTAATTATTAATAAATATATTTATTTTATATATATATATATATATATATATATATATATATATATATATATATATATATATATATATATATATATATATATATATAAATAAATTTATTAATTATATATATATATATATATATATATATATATATATATATATATATTAATTTATATATATATATCTTCTTTTTTCCCCAAGACTGGGGTAAGGTGACATGCATCGTAAAAGAGAAGTAGTAGAAGAACATAAAATAAGTCGAAAAGAAAGCCCAGCCTACCGCCCCCTTTATACCTTTAGTGAGAACCAGGCTTTATTGAAAATACACCTTAGAGCTTCACGGGACCACCGACGGACCCTCACTATGGTATATCGTCAGTGTAGGGTTCATACCCTTGGCCCAGGTGGGCCCCAACCATACCCCCTCACAAACCTTCGCCATTCACTCCTATTATGCAACTTTCTCGTCTCTGACAAACTCACATTTCTCTCCTCCAGACATTCGTTTACTGGACTCAATCCACTTTTTCTCCAGTCTCCCAGCCGGTCGATTCCCAACACACTCACCATCATTATACATCCGCTTAACCAACCGACTGTCATTCATCCTTTCTCCATGACCAAACCATCTCAACGTACCTTCATTTATTCTCTCTCATTTACCCTTTTCTTCACAACACACAACTCTTCTAATACGTTCAATCCTCATTTTATCAATTTTTTTTCAACACCTAACACTCCTCTACGATTGCCCATGTATGAACAGATTGAACCTTTAGATATATTCCTTCTATTCCAGACCATAGTCTCACTACTATACATTAACACAGTAACAAATACACCCTCATAAGACCATAGGGCGTATTCATTACTTTTAGTCCCTTACATTCAACAACGATTTAATTGCACCAGCCACTTTCCTACTACACTCTGCATCATCCGTTCCCTTTTCATCCAACATATATCCTAAATATTTAAACTCAGACACTTGCTCCATCTGCTGCTCACCATCTAACATAACTTCACACCGAGGGAGGACTATCCTCACTCACACCCATAACCTTACTCTATCTACGTTTACTTTCAAAACCCTCCTTACACACCCTGCCAAATCTCTACCAATCCCCTCAAACTTCCTTAAGATTCACCGCACAAACCAAATTATTCGCATATAAAAGGTAGGGGCACCTCCACTCACCTCCATTTCTACATCATTCTAAAACATTTCCTACACCCCATCTCTAATTCTCTTTCATAACCTAATCCATATACAATTGAATAACCAAGGGGGACATAACATATCTCTGCCTCACTCCGCTATTAATATTAAACCAATCACTTAGACACTGATGACTCTTACACACGCTTCACTATCGGCATACATACTTTTGATTCCATTCAGAAGCCTACCACCAACACCATACCATATATTACTAACACCTGCCAAAGAGCTTCCCTATTAATCCTATCATACGCCTGTTGCAAACATAAAACCCAAATACAATTTATTCTTCTCCCTCATATTTTCAGTCATTTCAATACAAAGATTTGATCCACACATCTCTACCAATTCTAAACTCACCTTGTTCTTCACCAATCAGTCCTCAGCCACTCGACGACGCACTCTTTCGACCAAAATACCAGCATGTATCTTCCCTATAACACTCAATAAAATAATTCCCCTATAATTCTTAGTTACCCTTATCCACTTACCCTTATAAGGGTACTATTACTGCTCACCCCAACCCTAGGAACTATACCTCTATAAACGCTGAGCCACACAACTTCCAACCAATCAATCACCATGTTGCCTGTTCTTATTCATTCGCCAGAAATTTCATCTCATACTCTGCAGATTTAGCATTCTTCAACTCTTCTCATCTATCACATCACCTCCTTAATGACCTCATCCCCAAATACCTATTCCTTCCAGGTAAGATCAAACCCACTCACATTCACTAATCACCTCTTCATTACTGCCACTGTTATGCAGATGTGTTCTTTCCACACCCCTCACATCCATTTCATCACTTACAAAAGCACCATCCCTATATTCCTTATTTCATAGATTCCCTATTCTCAATTTTAACCTTTCATACTCCCTTCAGAAGAGCTTCCTATTCCTTGTAAGTCCCCATTCATCCTCCTCCAGACCGTCTTCATTCATTTTTCCCCCTACGAATGTGTAATTCTTTTATGTTTCTTATCCTCCTTATATACCTTTCTTTTGAAACTTCATCATTGGCTTTTAGTACATACAACCACGCTTCTTTTTTACTTTTAAACGTTTGCATCACCTCTTCATTCCACCACTCACTGTTAGCATTCTTAATTCCTACTTTAGCACATCCATAATTTCTTTGCACTGCTAACAACCGCTTCTTTCATTTGCTTCCAGATTTGTTCAGTTTCAACTTGTTTACATCCAACTGATTTACTTGCGAGCGCTCCTAAATACTTATCCTTATTACCTTGTTCACTTTACTTCTCACTCTTAATTCTACCCACTTCGTTCCTTATCACCTTTCCTCTCCATCCAAGCCCCCACTAACTTAATTTTTACATAAAATCAACATAATGATCTGATGAATCTCATTCTAATCCCTCACCGATTTTAACGTCCAACATATATTTCAACATCTCTACCAGCGACAAAAACTAACTATACTTTCACTTCTTCCTAATAATTATCTTCACTTCCACACCACTCTAGTATACTTATGAATACCTTGTGTTTAAAGAGTACTTACATACATACTCTCCCTCACAGAAATCAATCACCTTCCTACCATTCTCATTTTTCTCCCCACACCCCAAAACCACCTGTGTTATACCACATCCCTTTTGATCACCTATCCAACCATTTGTGTCCCCACCAACACTCAATCTGAAGCTCCTACTACCCCATCCAAAGCATCATTCAGATTATCCCAGAAAATCGTACTCTTTTCAGCATTACCCCAGATATACCCATATGTCACAACCACACATACCTTGCCCTTTTCAAACTCAAATTTAACCATTAGGAATTCTAGTACACACACACACTACATAAAATCTACCATGGCCTGTACCACAAGTCACCTCATCAATTGCAACGCCTCTCTCCCACTCTCATTTTTTTTTTCTTCATAATACTGTACACAGCTGCACATTTACATCATCACACCACTATTTTCAGCGTTTCCATTCATCCTTGTTTCAGTCACAGCAAGCAATTCAAATTGTTCTTTCTAACTTCATCCATCACCTCTCTCGTCTTCACTCGCCTTTACATTTGTTCCGCTGACATTCCATGTACCCATACGATTCATACATTGCCAAGCTGAAGATGGAAGGCTGTTACTGGCGATCATGCGGCCTTCTCTCAGAGGCAGCGGTAATAGCTTTCTTCCCAGAAAGATAAGTGGTAGTGGGCACCCAACCCAACTACCACCGACTTATAGTCGCCCCGCACACGCAGAACATACGATGTAAGTAAATTTTTTCTCCCCACACATAGGGACATAAGGGATAGGGATGTCTAAGATGTTGTCTAGAAGAGAGGTGTGGAGAGGCAGTATGTGTATGATATGTGGATGTTGACAGTTCAAGATGTTTTCTGAGGGTGAGTATATATATATATATACAAAGTATATAAGAATATATATATATATATATATATATATATATATATATATATATATATATATATATATATATATATATATATATATATATATATATATATATATATATATAAATGTTATATAGATATGATGAAATAATGGAAGGGGAATGGAGAGAAGATGGATTGCACATAGACTTAATAAAAGAAGGAGGAGAGGGTGTGAAGGAAGCAGTGTTGAAGTTTATCAACAAGTGCTGGAGAGAAAGTGAGGTTCTGGGGGAAAATATCATCATTATACCAATATATAAAGTAAAGGGAGACGCGAGTGAATGTAATAATTACAAAGGTATTTCGTTATTGGACCATTTGGCAAAAGTATATGAAAGGATACTTGAAAGAAGAGTGAGGGCAATTGTGGAACCCAGACTTGGGAGGAGCAGTATGGGTACAGGGCGAATAGAAGCACCACAGATCTTATGTTCGCCCTGAGAATGATAACGGAAAAGATAATAGAATACAACAAAAAGGCATACATCGCATTTATAGATCTGAGAAAGGCATTCGATTCGGTACCTAGGAAGAAATTGTTCGAGGTTCTAGAGAGAGATTACGGAGTGGGTACTTAAGAAAGGCTTGGAGTAGTATGTATAAAAATGATAAATGTAATGTAAGAACGGGATAAGAAACAGAGCCAGTTTGAGGTGGGAGCTGCGTTAGCAAGCAATTCTGTTTGCAGCATATTTGATGTTGTAATTAGGCAGTGAGGAGGAGGTGGAGGACTTGATGGGAGATGTGATGGCTTACGTGATGATCGGGCGTGCTGGAGTGAAGACGGAGATAAACTGAGGGTGTTGGTGTTGGCTTTGATAGTAAACTGAGTAGCGGGCCTGTGCAAGGAACATAGATAAAACGGAAATTAAGAGGAGAAGAAGGTTGAGAGGAGGAAAGAGTTGGGAGGTGGATGGTGGTATTAAAAACCAGAGAAATACGAGCATCTGGGGGACCATGTTTGGTGAGAGGAGAAGGGCCTTTGAGATTATAAGAATTGATAAGTACGGGAGAACAGTTAGAGCTTTGTATCCTATCATCAGGGATAAGATTGGAGGGGAGGTGAAGAGGATAATTTTCGAGAGCATTTTAACACCGGTTCTTCTGTATGGAGTATGACAACAAGAGAAGAGAGCAGAGTGCAGACTGCTGAAATGAATGTATTGAGAGCGATGGCCGGAAAGACCAGGAGGGATAGAGTGAGAAACGAAAGAATTAGAGAAGGTATAGGAGTAATACCTATTATTAACAAAGTAGATGTAGCAAGACTAAGGTGGTGGGGACATTTGGAAAGGATGGAGCGTGGCAGGGTGGCCAGGAGGAGGTGGGACTGGAGACCGGAAGGAGGCAGACCAAGAGGAAGACCACGAAAGAAATGGAAGGACTCTGTAGATTACAGCGTTTCCCAACCTGGGGTACGCGTACCCTTGGTGGTACTCGGCAAACCGGTTGAGGGTACTTGAAAATAATATTGGTAATGTCGGAAAACACCAGTTGAAATTATTATGAGCCATGTTCGAAGACTTGTATATTAAGATGGAAATTATTATGAACTTTTATCATAAGTTAATGTGCTTACAAATTATTTTAATTCTGTTTTTATTAGTTTTGATGTTAGACTGCTATTGTAAAAAATTGAAATAAATTTTAAAACGTAAAATCAAAAATAAAAGCCTATAAATGTCATTAATTTGAGTATTTTGATTATTTAGAATACCCCTAAGAACATTACTACTTGAAAAAAACAAACTTTTTTGCGTGAAGGGATGGGTGGGTGTTGGGTTATGGGAAAAGGGGTACTAATACATGAAAAGACTAATCAAAGGGTACAGGAGAAGAAAAAGGTTGGGAAGCACTGCTGTAGAAGATTCGCTGAGAAGACATCAAATGACATCTATGATTCAGCTGATCGAAGAACGGGTCTTGGAAGATAGAAGGGAGTGGAAAAAGAGGTTGGCCGTGCTGACAGGCTCATAATGAGCCTTCCTGGGAGCGAATGTAAGATATATATATATATATATATATATATATATATATATATATATATATATATATATATATATATATATATATATATATATATATATATATATATATATATATATATATATATATAATATATATTTCTTCTTCTTTCTTCATCTACCTTTTCTCTCCCTTGTGACTGGGGGGTAGGTGCGTAAGATGCATCGGAAAAGAAAAGTAGTAGAAGAAATGTGACAAAAAGTCAGTAAGAAAGTCCAGCCACCACCCCTCTGTACCATATTAATTAGTTAGAACTGCTCGAGGTTAGGAAAATCCAACTTCTAGGAGTCACGGACCGGGTGACGAATCCTCACTATGGTAATCGTCATGTAGGGTTCATCCTGGCCCAGGTGGGCCGCCAACCATACCCTCGCAAAACCCCCGCCATTTTCCTATCATGACCTTTCTTCTCGCGCCTCTGCTACTCACTTCGGTCTCCCAGCCGGTCGGTCCCAACACACTCACCACTATACATCCGCTTAACCAACCGACTATCATTCATTCTTTCCACATGAACAAACCATCTCAACATACTTTCATTTGTTCTCTCGTTTACCCCCTTTTCTTCACACCACAACTTTCTACATACCATTCCTCATTTGTATCAATTCTTCTCACACCTAGCACGCACCTAAGTTTGCCAAATTAGAAGAGCGTTTACGGCGATCACGACCATCTCCGAGGCATGCATCAGCATTCCTAGCAAGGAGTGGTAGTGGGCAGCCAACTCAACTACCACCGTCCCTTAGTCGCCTTCTTCGATGACACGCAGGACATACGATGTGGGGCAAATTTTTCTTCCCTGCACAATATGGGGGATGTCTATAAGGATGTTGTCAGAAGAGGGGTGTGTGCTTTAAGTATGTGTATATATGTGGATAAATGGTGGTCAGTAATATGTTGCCTGGAGGATGAGTGTGTAAAGAATATAAACGCAAGAGAGAAAGGAGCACCATTAAAAATGGGAGGTAATTTCAACGCTTCGAGTATGCGTGTACACACACACTCCTCTCTCTCTATATATATATATATTATATATATAGTATATATATATATAGGCATATATATATATATATATATATATATATATATATATATACAAAGATACATATATATATATATATATATATATATATATACTGTATATATATATATACTGTATATATATATATATATATATATATATATATATATATATATATATATATATATATATATATATATATACACACACATCTCTCTCTCTCTCTATATATATATATATATATATATATATATATAAATGGTAATTTTGGAGCTAATCGTAGTATAAAAACATTGAACGATAATAATCAATCTTTTGATAGACTTGCAATGCAACTTCTTCTGCCACTATATAAAAAAAAAAAACTTTACTTTTTTTTTTTTGTAGGTAGCGGTCCCGATGGTCGAATATTCAGGTTATGATAGTTTCAAGTTGGGCATACACAATAAATCTGTCTACTAATGTAATCTTATCATAACCTTATGACCTTTTCGACCCAACCGAAAGCGTTAATAGATATGGCAGTTGTTTTCATTATTGTGTATGGGCAGGAAAATATAAAACTATATCGGAAAATATCGAATTTTCGTCATACTACATACGATTAGTTTCACAATATCATATATATATATATATATATAGTATATATAGTAGAAGTTATATATATATATATATATATATATATATATATATATATATATATATATATATATGTATATATATATATATATAGGTTATATATATATATATATATATATATATGTTATATATAAATATACCTTAATGTACTCCTCATAAGTTGGCAGCTTCATTTGATGGCTCAGAAGCTCCAATAACGATTTACCTGACAATTTTCTTGGAATCAGACTATTTGACCTATCCACACAACGTGTTTAGATTTCCCAAACACGCAGCCAGAATAATGACTTGAATCATTCTTATAGATCCTGACCGATGAGTTTTACAAAAAACAAAACAAAAACAAAAACATATTAGGTAAGAATACTTATCATGGATAAACATATTTTAATACCTATTTATTGAAAAGGCAATACAAGTATCTGAGCATTATCACATTCTGAAAGTCAAAATGTCAAGAAAGAAGAAAACGTTTCCACACCTGTTATCATATCTGTGCCCAAATATTTTCTGTGGTACTGTCCATTTCTTTATGTTCCAGAGATTCAAGTTTGCGTGTTGTTGCGCCAGTTTGCACTTTCTTTAAGGTTTCCTTTCAAATTTTCCATTTCTTCATTAGAAAAATCTACAAATCTTCAGTGTATATGAAAAGATTCCATCCCCCATGAACGAGGTAGGCTAATATATATATATATATATATATATATATATATATATATATATATATATATATATATATATATATATATATGTAAAGAGAAAGATATATATATATATATATATATATATATATATATATATATATATATATATATATATATATATATATATATATATATATATATATATATATATATATATATATATATATATATATATATATTTAGATGTTTAATAGAAAGCCGAATAATGAATATTTGGGCTAAAACATTCTAGGGCCGAACAATCACTGCTATATTCAATAATCAATTGCGAAGCCCCGTCCAAGAAATTTCATGTTTACCAGTGTTATATACAAAGTAATAAAACAAAAAGTAAATAATTATTTCTTACCTATAGCAAACCATTCACATTAAAAATAATTAAATGAAAATTGTACGGCTTTTGGCGCTTGAGGTCTACTGGCGATATATTTTCCTATTTATATTTTCTACCTTAGGAAACTACGGGGAGACTTGCGTGGCGGCGCTTGACATATAAGCATTTGACCGGGTATGGCACGAGTCACTGCTTCCAAGCCTTCCTCCTTTGAGTTTTCCTCCCTTTTTTCATCCCAGGTTTGGGTTTTTCAAATCACCATTGGCTGTTGTTGATGGGCGACTCCTTCTATTTCTGGTCAGTGGTGTTTCTCTAGAGGCTCTGGCTCCATCTCCCACTTTATTCCTACTTTTCATTAATGATGTTCTCACTTGCACATCTAACTCTATCCGACCGTATGTCGATGACTCGAAACTCATTCTTCAACTCCATTTAATTCTACTCCCTTTACTTAGAATTGGCTCTCGTCCAAACTTCCTGATTCTATTCTCGCTGATCTGGATAGAATTTACGGGTGGGGTCGTCTCAACCCTTGTGAAATTCAATCTCTTTAAAAACCCAACTTCTACAAATCTTCCTCTAGACACCTTCTAATTTTCCTATTTCTTTCGACGGTTCTCTCTCGTCTCTCTTGTTGACAATATAAATATCCTTTGGCCTTAACATAAACAAAAGAATGTAACCCTACATCACAACGGTTGCTAGGGCGGCCTCAGTAGAAACGGTGAGTTCTGCTTAGACCGTGAGGCTTTTTATATCTTCTCAGTTACCCAGCTACACAAGGGCTTCAGCCGCCTTGCATGGAGACAATGTTTCATATCTGGTGGGGGACTCTGTTTCACCTAGTTTTTGGGATAGGGTCGAGTCAAGGCCAAAAGGCTTATAAACTGTCTTTGTACTTTCCACTTCACTGAAGACCCCCATCTTTGAGGCGCGGTGTTGGTGTTATCTCTTTATAGGTACCGCAGCGGCAAGTGCTCGCGTACCAATTACCTTAACGACGCACCCGTAACACATTGGGCTGCTGGGGTCTATGCAGCTGAATTTGTGTTGATACTGTAACCCAGGCTAGTTCGTTGCGTGAAGCTTCCTTCTTTTCCTGTCCTGACTGAAGTTCTGGGTGGGAATTCTTCCATCTTCAGGCTTCCAAGAATTCGACCTTATCTTCATTTTGAAGCCCAGTGTTCAGCTCAGTCTGTTTAATTTATGCTGTTATTGGTGAATTTGAGGCGTGCCAACACCCTTTCCTTGAATAGCCTGCCCGTGGAAAGTGGTGGTGATCATTAGAGAGTATATATAGAGCAGCATATATATATATATATATATATATATATAGTATATATATATATATATATATATATATATATATATATGTTAAGGTTATATATATATATATATATATATATATATATAGTATATATATGGGAAAAACTAATGGTATCAAAAAAGGGCAAAATTTCGGTATCGGTTTTGAAAAAATTGTGAGTACTTGTATCAGTATCAGACTAAAATTTCGGTATTGGAACACTAATATATATATATATATATATATATATATATATATATATATATAGTATATATATATATATATATATATATATATATATATATATATATATATATATATATATATATATATATAGTAAAAAAGTCCAACTCCGCGCTCTTCCCCGTCGTGCAACCCGGGCAACGAGGACACCAGGAGGTGTCCTCGGCTAAAGGAGATATGGCTAGGGAAGGATAGGCCTAGCAAGCCGCTTCCCGAAATAAACTGCTTGCAGAACTCAAGCGCGAGCCTCGGAAGCCGGACCGAACTTTAGACGACGACTTCTGCGATTTATGGACTAGGGAATCAGGAAAGACTTTCTGAATTATAGGTGCCAATGATAAATGGGGAAAATTATAGAGCAGTGCAAGTATATATAATAGATAACATGAAAGAAAGGAAGATAGATAAGTTGGGGATTTAAGTGAGACAGAGAGTAGAAGGGACATGAAGAGGTAAAGAGATGAGAGAAGTTGATTGCCCTGATGTATAGAAGAGAGAAGATCAAGAAAGCATGGTGTCTGAACTAGAAAGGGTCTCAAGACTGTCACCATGTATAACAGAGAGGTAAAATTATGAATGAGAGAATAATATTGTGGTGCTAAAGATAGGCCGGATAGCAGATAACATACCTGTGGTATGCAATGACAGAGAGAAGTACCTATAGTGAGGAAAACTGATTTATGGAATCTCGATAAAGGAAGCACGGGATGAGGATAGCAGAGAGGTGTGCTGATGGGAGTTTCATCGCTAGAGAGGGAAAGAGAAGAGAGAGATGTGGAGAGAGGTTGCACCATTGAGCAGGAGACAAGAAACATGGAGGGAGAGGTGTTGATTGATTTTTGTGTGAAACGATCTAAAAATAATGAACACGTTTTTCAAGCATAGAGAGTGGCATATATCACGAGATATAGATGGAATCAGGTAACGGAACAATTCGATCAAATATCGTTGGTAGACTACATGATAGTATCCGATAAAAGAATGATAAAGAATGTAAAGGTGATCCCGGGAGTGTCCTTGGATGCGGATCATAGACGTTGGTGGCGGATATGAAGATAAAAGGGGAGGGAAGAGTAAATGAGCAGAAGAGGGCAGTGATCAGAGTGGAGAAGTTGGCAGAACAAGAAACGAGACGAAATTATGAACGGGAAATGCAGGAAACCCTAAGAAATTGAGAAGAAAATGAAGACTTGCAGGATTTCATCAGGGAAGTGGCAAAGAAAACTCTTGGTAAAAGATGGGTAGGAGGTACTAAGAAGAGACATACACCATGGTGGAACGAAGAAGTGAAAAAAGAAAAAAACAGAAAATGAGGAAATGGCTGAAAAGGAGAACAGCGGCAGCAAGGGAGGAATATGCACAGGCAAAGAATGAGGCAGAGAGAATAAAGAGGAAGGCAAAATTGATGAAGATGGAGAGGATGGCAGGAGAAATAATGAGAGATGTGGGAAGAAAAAGTTACTTAAGATGGCGAAGGCGTATAGAAAACCAAAAATAGTAACTAGAAATATAAAAGATATAAACGAGAGATTCTTTGTGAGACCGGAAGAAAGAAATGATAGATGGACTGAATACTCAGAAGATCTACATTGGTAGGAATAGAGAACAGGAAGAAGCTGAAGACTGACGAGGGAGGAGGGAGAGGATGAAGCAGTGGAGAATGGGTGGAGGAATATGAAGAGGCTATAAAATGGATAAAGAAGGGTAAAGCTCCAGGAGAGTATGGAGTGGCTGTGGAGTTGGTGGTGCAGGGAGGAGAGGAGCTGCGAAGGAGAATCATCAGTTTGATGAACAAGTGTTGGAGAGGAAAGGTGCCGGAAAGGTGGGCAAAGCAATAATAATACTGATATATAAAGGTAAAGGAGATGCTGGAAGCTGTAATACTGCTATAGGGGGTATCTCAATTGATGGACCATCTGACGAAAATATACGAAAGAATATTGAGAGGAGGTTGAGAGAGAAGGCAGAGCCGAGACCCGAGCAAAGAACAGCGGGTATAGTTGGAAGAGGAAACGATTGACCTCTTATTCCACACTGAGAATGGTCTCGAGAAGATGCTGGAATATGGCAAGAGATTTTTTGTAGCCTTCATCGATCTGCAAAAGACATTGTTAAGGAAAACTATGAGAAGAATTACTGGAGGAAGGGTAGATTAAAGAAGGAGTGAAAGTGTATGAGAAATGCAGCCGTAATGTTAGAACCGGAGGTGAGGAACGATAGATGGCTGAGGTGAAAACAGGCGGGAAGCAGGGAAGTGTTTTATCGCCACTGCTGCTTATATTATATTTAGACGTGGTGATAAGGGAAGGAAAAAGAGACTGGGAGAATTTGAAGGGGACATAATGGCATATGCGGACGATCTGGCCTGTTGGAGCGAGAGAGAGGAGGCGATTCGAGAGGTGTTGGAGTTGTTTGCGGAGGAGTTAGGAAGCAGGGATGAAGATGAATATACAGAAGACAGAGATATTAACAGCAACCGGAGGAATGAGGAGGGATGAGAATGATGGTGAGAGAGGAGTGTGAAGGTTGTAAATACCTAATTATCTCAAGATGTTTTAAATAGAAGGGGAGAAGTGGGAAGAGATTACTATGAATGGAAATATGGATTAGTTATGAAAGGGTATACCCCATGATGAAAGACAGAAACATTTCGGAATAGAAGTTAAAAAGTGATTTTTAACAGATACTGACTCCGACACTGCTGTACGGAGCTGAAACATGGACAACAACGAGAAGAGAGGAGGAGAATACAAGCGGCGGAGATGAGGGATATTAAGAACTATGATTGGTAGGAGAGTAGTAGAGACAGAATAAGGAATGAAGATTGAGATGGTGGGACATCTGGAGAGGGATGGAGCAAGAGAGAATGCCGAAAAGAAGATGGGAATGGACACCAGAAGGCAGAAGACCAAGGGGAAGACCGAAGAAGAGATGGGCGGAATCGGTGTAAGACTCTCTGGAAAATGTCAGCTACCAAATATGAGAGCGCTGAAGAGAAAAGGAATAGTGCAGGAGAGGGACGTCTGGAGAAAGATGCTTGCGCGGCTGACAGGATAAAGAATCCTTCCTGGGAGAGGAAAGAAAGAAAGAAAGAAATATATAAGAATTAAAACTCGACTGCGAACACGTTGGTGGCGCTGGTTTGGGATAGCTACCCAAAATTCAGATTTCCTGTGGTCCCCGGCACCCCCCGGGCAGGGGATAGCCACGCCAAAGGTGGTGATATATATATATATATATATATATATATATATATATATATATATATATATATATATATATATATATATATATATATATATATATATATATATATATATATATATATTATAGGTACCTAGAATATGACTTGTATGCAGGGAACTAGCAGGGAGAACAAAGCTAGAAATCTGATTGGACTCTTCAACGCTTTTTCTTCCCCCCTGGCATCCAAATGCGCGTGGTCTCCGCAGGGAGAAACTGAGATCGTTTTGGAACATCATTCATCTCTTTATTTCTACTTTTTTCTTATCCTGGGGCATACTTCCCAGCATATGTCTCAGCTCTCCTACTAAAAGCAGGGGACATAGGAGAAAACCCATATCCTATATCTGTGTATGTCCTATATGCAATGGTAATAGTGGCATTAAATCAGTCTGCTGCAATAGATGTGAGAATTGGGATGGCCAAACACTGCTCACTCTTTTCACTATTTACTACACTTTCTATTCAACAACACAACTGGATTGGCTATTTATACACTCCACCCACAAAAACAATAATCCAAAAGCAAACAAACACATAACAAATATACTACAAATTAACATAAACGGTTTACAAAATAAAAACAAAGAAAAAAAAATCTTCCTAAAACAACATAACATACACATAGCACTAATTCAAGAAGCACACTTGCCTAAAGAAAAACCACCCAAAACCTGTAAATTTTACGGATATGACTCCATCTATACACCACAAATTCCAAAAAAAATCATACACTTTAAACTCTTATAAAGAATCCCACCCTATGCAAACACCACTACACTTTATAAATAATGTGTTTTACGACACCACCACCAAAATCCATTCTTTTACCACAATGATCAACAAAATGGATATTATAATAAACTTATACAACTCTTATCACACCTCATCACACTGCCCCAGGAACTATGTAAAACCAAATCTTTACACCTATCTCAAACCTCATAATGGAAGGCAGATTTCAATGCGTCTATCACCCTGACATGGTACAAAGATCAAAATGCAGACCACAGAGGAAACCCACCAAATATGTAATTTAATCACCTGAACATCCTCAATGTTCTATAAAAACTTCCACACTAGAATTCCACCACAAACAAACCAATCAAACACATCCCCAGACCTAACATTATGCTCCCCAAATCTTCATACAAAACTCCAATGGCAAACACAAACTGAACTAAATTCCAACCATCTCCCCATTAAACACTTAACAAAACTAACCAATTCCTTCAGGAAACATACAAACTACAAAAGCAGACTGAACAAAATTTTTGAAGCATATAGACAACAACATATAAACTATAAATAACACTAACACACAGCAACACTAAATATAGCTATCCAAAACTTCACATCAATAATTCAAAAAACAGTTAACAAACATTCCCTGGGATACTTAAAAATATAATCCAAAACATAACACCTGAAATATCAAATCTGATTAAACAATGCAACTTACTTAAAAAAACAGCACAACAAACTAGAACACAAATCAATAATTTAAACACTCAAATCACAAACCTAACCAAAACGCACCTCAAACTACTTTCAAACATTCCTAACAAAAAACCTACAAAACACAAACAACAACAGAATGTGGAACACTATAAAAATATTGAACAAAGCAAAAAATAAAACAAACACTCATGAATCCATCAAAAAACCCAACCTCTCAACACTCACAAACAACAAAACAACAAACAAACATCCTCGCTACACATTTCGCAAAACAGTCATAAACCCACTCACCCACAAAATAGGAAAATTAAATCTCTTAAAAAAATAAAATGTTGCCACGACCAAACAATAGAAATAACACCAACTGACATGAAAAACATCATAAAGACCCTCAAAAACTCACCAGCAATCTCAAATATACACCTCAAACACTTGAGAAACACTTCACTGACCCATTTAGCACATATACAACAGTTTCATTAAATTTAATTTTATTCCCTTCATCTGGAAAAGAGCAATTATCATCCCAAAGCTAAAACCAGGAAAAGACCCCTCAAACTCCTCTTGCTACCGCCCAATCTCACTACTATTCATTCTGTGTAAACTACAAGAAAAGCCCATATTAAATAAAATTAAAACCATACATCCCCAAACAAAAGTTTCAACATGACTTCCAACAAAACCACTCAACCGCAACAGCTCTCACACCCTAGAGCTTCACAAGACGGCGACGAACCCACGCTGTGGTATCTCGTCAATGTGGGGCTCATTCCCTGGGCCAGGCCCACAACCATACCTCTTCACCAAACCCCGCCATTCATTCCTATTATGTACCTTTCTTCTCGCATCTGCCAAACACACATTCCATTCCTCCAGACATTCCTTTACCGACTCATTCCACTTTTTCTTCGGTCTCCCAGCCAATCGATTCCCAGCAAACTCACCACAATACAACCACTTAACCCATCGACTATCATCCATCCTTTCCATATTACCAACCACATTAATGCACTCTCGTTTATTCTCATTTACGCCATTCTTCAAACCACACAACTCGCTAACATGTTCATTCCTCATTTTATCAACTATTCTTATATTTAACACGTCCCTATGATTGTCCAACTGAACAGATTATACCTTAGATCTAAATATCCTATTCATTTTACACCAAAGGTTCACTACCATATATTAACAACAGGTAATAACCATATCCTAAAGCAAAACTCTGCGCACTCAAGCTTTAGAATTCCTTTGTATCCACCAACGATTTAATTGCTACAGCCACCTTCTACCATTCACAAACTCTCCTACTACACCTCTGCATCATCCATTCCGGGGTAATAAAAAGAATACTCCTAAATTATTTAAACTCCAATACTTATTCCAATTTGCACACCATCCGACATGATTTCACACCGAGGATTCTATTCAACCACAACCATCACCTTACTCTTATTCAAAATTACTTTCAAACCCCTCTTTTACACACCAGGCCAACAAAGTCTCTCTACTAATTCTCAAACTTTCATTCAGTATTTATTTTTATTAAACCAAATACTATATATATATATAAAGATATATAAATATATATATATATATATAATATATATATATTATATATTTATTATATATATATATTATATTATATAATATATATATAATATATATACTAATATATATAATATAATAATATATATTAAGGAATGCACCGGATCTCCGGCTCCGGAGTTCCGGCCGTTCCGGCCTTTTTTAAGATCTCCGGCTCCGCGAGAAAGCGGAAGACTATGGTCTCCGGGCTTTCTCCGGCGAGACCTATATTTTAAAGATGAGCAGTTATTGAAAATAAAATATTAGTTATAATTCATTGAAGGAATAATGAGACATTTAATGAAGTAAAATTTATTTTTGACTTCGTACAAAACAGTCGTAAAAAACATAATATGGTTAAATTTTTTTGTTGTAGTTGTATATATTTAAGTCGTCAACTCACAACTAATTATTCATATCTATAATAAATATGATGAATAATATGAATATAGGCCCGTAAATGACACCATTTTAACTAAATTGACGTAATTATTTTGATAAAAAACTTAAAAGGGGTTTGATGATATCCAAAATGACTACCCTAACAAAAATACACTTTTGAAAAATCTAGCTTTAAAAATGCAATACAGGAAATAGGTAAATGGAAATTGTAAAAGAAGTTATAGTTAGATGCCTTATGCCAAAAGACTAAAAAATTATGATATATTGTATTCCTTAATCTTTAAATTATAAAGAGGTTTTTAAGTTTTAACAAACTATACATTTGAAACTATATATATATATATATGATATATATATATATATATATATATTATATATATATATATATATATATATATATATATATAATAATATATTATATATATAATATATATATAATAATATATATAATAAATAGCATTGTACCAGCTGTTATCGATCTGTATAGAGTATCACAATAGAATTTTTTTAGAAAATTTAAATTATTTTGTTAAACACAAAGTCATTGAAAGGAAAGGAAAGCCTTATGCATTGCTATTTATGTAACCATTCTCTTAATATTTTAAATATACAGAACTTCTGCTATTATATTATGAAGAAGAAACAGGAGCTGATCAGCTAGTGTTGGAGAAAGACAATTCCCTTTACTTGTATAAATATTACTGCTTGGCTAAAAAACATTCTCTCGCCCCTAAATACACTTGAGGTGGAGCAGAGAGATAGATATTTTCCTAGCTTATTCAGGTAAGATGCAACTATTGTGATATAGACTTTTCTTTCTTTTCCACCAAAAGTGCTATCAGCATCCGATTTTCGCTATATAAGTAGGTTGAATAGTATTTTCTAATTCGATGTGTGTTTTCTCTTCACGCTGCTTATTCTACGTTTGCATTAACTTTTTCTCCTTGATCAGTTCCACTGGTTTGATTATAATATGAAATATTCTTCATTTTCTGTCTGGACATTCCATATATTCTTCATTTTCTCAAAGCACTTCCAGAAAATTGAATGTTTCTTTCCTTCTCAAATATCTGCCGTTTCATTTTCAAATTCTTCATGTGATCTGTATGAAACTGATCATCTTGATCATCATTTTGTTCATCAGAATCTGAACTTAATTAAATTATTTCTTTAAACTTTTATAAAAAGTTTTATTTTTGTTCTTTGAGCATAAATTTTATTTTATTATATTTGATGATAATTAATATCAAAGGGAGCTATTTGTATTGTGATTTAGAACTGTTGAACTTTTATTGCAAGTACATAAAACGTAAATTCTCTTTAATGTACCAAAACGTTCAGTAATTAACAGAATTTAAAAGTTCATCTTTCATAGTTGTTCTTTCATAGGGTCTTCTTTCCATTAACTCTCCCTAACAAACAACGTTCTCCAAGTTTTTGCTAAATATTTTTGCAATGCATTAACTTGCAGGTATTACAAAAGAATAAATCTACAACATTTCATCACTCGCTCTGTGTTAGTTAATGCTTCTTCAAAATGGTGGATGTAACGCAACGCTTAATTATTTTTCCATTCAGCTTCCCAGTGATTTGCGATAAGATTTCTAATGTTTTTTTCAAATTTTTGAAGTGCAGAGTATATAGTAATTGCAATTTTTTTGCTCTATGATTCCTTTGCAGCATTATAATATGATGAATTCCATGTCTTGTTTCCACATCTTGGATAAGGTTTTGTGTTTGGCAAATTTTGAGATTTTTGATTTCAGTTAACTTAGTTGTAGCAATTGGTGATTTACTAAAATTGACCTACAATTTCCCTACATAAAGTAATTAAATCTTTAATTGATTTTTGAGAAAAATATAGCATCATGTATTGTTACTTGCTACCTGTGAGGAATTAAATAAAAACATGTCTCATTTATAACACCCGTCGCTCTTAACTTTTGTAATGAATGTTTGGTGCATTATCTGTTAGGGCACAACATAAATATTTTCCTTTTAGCTTTCTTATTAACATTTTCCACTTTATATACATATTATTTCTGCACTGAATGATGAAACACTAAAACTACTGATGTGTAATGTTCCACTCTTCCTTTGAAAATCTTTATCAATCCAATGCCCTAGACATACTTTATAAAGCTTTCATGTTATATGAGCAAGTCCAAGATAAAAACACTGATTACAATTGATATTGCTTGAATTTCTGAAGTGTTATTTTGTTCCTTACCCTTTTAATATTGTTTGGATAATTCTCTTCTGAAAAGTTACCTCCTTTAATGAATATATATTGTGGACATACGTGATTTTATTAATCTCTTAAATCCAATGTCTTTTACAAAAGAAAAATGGCAGATTGTCCCCAGCAATCATTTCCCCAATTTTGAAATGAATTTTGGTGTGCGTTTTCTATCATTAATGTCCCAAACTTTCTCTTCGGATAGTTAAAACAGTATAGGCTGAAGAATACTTCTTTTTTAATAATGAGGGTTAGAAGTTGATGATATGGCTGAATATGTATCATAATTCTGCTGTGTCTTGTTTAAATCATGTTTTCTTTTTCGGCCACCCTTCCCTTGAAGATTCAGATATTCTATTACTTCAACCTATGTGGTCTTGTTTTTTTCAGTATGATCCAGTAAAAGGTTTTTGTTGATATAATACTCTCTTGAACCTTTTCTTTGGGATTCCTCTTGACTAGTACTTGTAACTCCCAGTATAGCGCACAAAAGACACTCGCTTTACTATTATCGCCTTAACTTTTGATCTTAAATAGTAATCCCACAACTAAGAAATGACATTAATATCCAGACCGTGGAATATTAATTACAGATTTTCTCTTAATATATTTTAGGAAAGATAAAATCTGTAAAAAATACAAATAATATAGTTATATATATAATAGTATATTATAATATATATATATATATATATATATATTATATATATATATATATTATAGATCATAATTATATATATATATAATAATATATATATATATATATTTCAAATATATTATATATATATATAATATATATAATATATAATATAATATAGTATATATATATATATATTAGTATGATAATATATTATAATACCTATATAATAGTATATATATATTATATTATATAATATATAAATATATATATATATATTTCTATATATAGAAGTGGTAAAAAATAAATGGAAAATTTCATTCCTCCGGCCTCCGGCTTCTCCAGGCCAAAATTGATTACCGTCTCCGGTTTGGTCATTCACCCCCTACTATTATTATATATATATATATATAGTATATATTTATATATTATTATATATATATATTATATAATATATATATACTATTATATATATATAATATATATATAGTATATAATATAGTATATATATATATATACTATATTATATATATATATTTATAATATATCTGGACCTATATAATATAATATATATTATATATATATTATATATAATATATATAATATATATTTATATATATTATATAATATATATTATATATATTATATAGTATATAATATATATTATCGGTATATATACGTACTGTATTATCAGCATTGAGAAGTGACGTAATAGAGACTTCCTAAAATTTCCCAAAAAGTATTTCTATTTGCTACAATAAACATGATACACCCTAATTGGTCCTTGTCCTTTACGTGTCAAACACAGCTCACCATTTGCCATCTGACAAATACAATACATTCTTATAATTAAATCATAGCGCCCTTGTATTCCCATTATATTTCATTAATTAAAAATAAATAAACTAGAAAATAAAGAATGTTTGTAAAACTAGTAGTATTTTTGTGGTATATATAATAACATAATATATAATAATATACATTCTATATAATCATATATATATATATATATATTAAATATTATTATATATATATATATAATATAATATTATATATATATTATAGATTATATATTAAGGAAAGAATTAGGATGGTGGGGTGGCAGGGTGATATTTAGAATATATCGAGATGGAAGAGAAAAAGAGGATGCCCACTTATTGTATGCGAATGATCTGATTTTGGGTGGCGAATCTGAAGAGAGTTTTGAGAGGATTGTAGAGAGTTTGGACACGGTGCTGTATTACAAGGAAGGGGTCTGAACACATAAAACGCAGATAAGAACACACAGACCAAAGTAAAGTTAATAGAGTTTCGATGTTTAAATTCTTTGGTGTGCAGTATGTGTCTTAGACTGCAAGCTGAGCAGTTGGAACAAGTGTCTGGAGTAAATATTTAGGATATATGTGTAGAATGAACAACACCCGATAAACACAACGGGTGGATGCCAGAGACCCACCTACGATACGTTCACGAGACACATCATACACGCTAACAGAAACAAGAAAATGGCCAAGAAGGCTGGCTAGGTGAATTTAAAATCCTTGGTAGATGTCCAAAGGGATTTTAAGTCGCAGTGCAAAAACACATAGGGTCGTACATGAGGGTATGTTGTTACCGTATTAATGTATAGTTGTGGTGAAACTATGGTCTGAATAAGAGGTATAGGATCTAAGTTACAATATGTTCAGATGGACAATCTTAGGGGTGTTTTGTGTAAGAAGAATTGATAAAATGAGAACGAAATGAAGCGCATTAAGGAAGCTGTGTGGGTGAAGAAAGTAATAAATTGAAAGTCACTCTGAGATGGTTGCCGTCTTGTGGAAAGGATGGATGATATCAGTTGGTTTAAGCGAATATAGTGGTGAGTGTGCTGGCAATCGACGGCTGGGAGACCGAAGATAAAAGTGGATTTGAGTCAGATTAAAGGAATGCAACATGTTGCAAAAAGAAGAATGTGAGTTTTTCATGAGGCGTTAGATAGAAAGTCGGCATAAATAGGAAGTGAATGCATAGTTTTGTGAGGTATGGTTGTGGGCCCATCTGGGCATAGGATGATAACCCTACATTTGACGAGATTTGCCAATAGTGAGGGCCCGTCGAAGCCCACGGAGTCCGAATAGGCATGGAATATTCCTGACCTGCGGCGCGTTCTCACTTAAGGTATAAAAGGGGGCGGTAATTCTGGGCTTTCTTTTCGACTTCGTTCTACTTACTTCTACTACTTTTCTGGTTTCGGTGCATGAGACGCATCTTACCCCCAGTCATCTTGCAGAAATTAAGTGGGTGGTGATGATGATATATATAAATATAGTATATATAATATATATATTATATAAGTATATAGTATATATTATATATATTAGTATATAATTAATATATATATATATATATATATATATATATAAATATTTATATTATAATATTATATATATAATATATATACTTACATAATATTATATATTATATATATATTATATATTATATAATTATATAATATTAATATTATTATATATAAGGGAACTACGAATTCCTAAGCATTGTACAGAAACAAGACGTCGAATAGGACCCCCAAAAATGGAAGAATTGGATATACTTACGATAATGAACTCATGACAAGCTCGGACCTTAGGCAGCCTCTTTCTCCTTTGGTAATAATTTAACAAGCAGTTGAATTTGGGCGTATTATATTCAAGGATTTATAATTCGGAAAAATAACATGCTTCTCTCTGCTTACAGCGCCCTTATCTCGACTGATAATATTGCTACAAACATTACTCAATGGCAACTGTTTTTTTCATAAAATTAAATTTTTTTATTCAAATATAAAAATGCTATCTATACACAATCATACCTCAGGGCATCTAGTTTTGCGCTCTCGGTTTATTGTGGGGCTCTTTACAGCCAAGTCAAAAAGACTCTTTGCTTCCTCAGCTGTAATATTACCCTATAAATGAATAAAAATAAAATTGATTCACTACGGAAAATAGTTTAAATTCATTAAAGCTTTGCCCTGTTTGCACAAGTGGATAATAAATAGAGCTAAAAATAAAAAAAGAATTAGGCAAATCTTTGAAATAAGACTTCATGGACTGTTGAATAATTACCTAAAACTAACCTGTACAAGCATGTTAACATATCTATTATTAAGCATTTTTCTCATAAAAGTTGAAAGAAAATGTTCTTTATCAATATTTTGAAGAGCTTTCATTTTATCGATTACAGGCCAATGAACTTCCTGTAGGATAACGAGACGTAGGTCCCTGCAATATTATATATATATATATTATTATATATATATATATATATATATATATTATATAGTAATATATATTATATATAATATATATATATATATTATATTATATATATATATATTATATATATATATATATATATATATATATATATATATATTATATATATTAAGGCAAATATCAACAAAATCCCCAGCCCAAAAAATCAATGTAATATTATTGTCACACTATTCAAAAATCAGCGATAAACCCACAATCCCCAACAAAGGACAAATAATTAAGCAACTCAAAAAATTTAAGAAACCAACCTAAAAGTACACAACACTATCAAAAACTTATAAAAACAAAAATAGTAGGCCCAGACCAAATATCTAACATTCATCTCAACATTTTAGGTAAATCAAACTTTATAGAAACTCTAACACACACGCATTTTAACGTTGCCGGGCAAACTAATAAATACTCTCCCACCACTTTGGAAACACGCTCATATAATTCTTATTCTAAAATCAAACAAACCACTTAACAACCTTATGCTCATGCATTCTACAATAATCCAAGTATTTAGAAAACTAATCCTCAATACAATAAACTCACTCCCATACTTTTAAACAAACTCACAACCATGGATTTACACACAAAAACTCCATTACCAGCTCTCCAAACAACACATCTTTACTGTTTTAATCAACAACTGCCTAGTAAGCAACTAAACATCAATAAGGCTTTTTGTCACAGCTCACCGCACATTTTATAGTACATAGTAATGAATACAAATATATGGACCATAATAAATAAATAAATTAAAAAAAAAAAAAAAAAAAAAAAAAAAAAAAAAAAGAAAAAAACCTATTAAGAAAGAGCTAAAGTCCTACAAGGACGCCATTCCTCTTATATATACAAATTTATTAATGGGAGGAAGCCCACAACTTTTGCACTTGCAAGCTAAACCTCTTTATACAGATCTACCAACCATCACATCCTTTCATAAAATTAATAGCTATGCAAGACGATCTCTAACAATCGCCTGCTCCAAAGCCCTTCAGAAATAGGCATGTACGAGAACTGCAACACTATTTAAACCAAACTGAACAATCGGGCTGACAACAAACAGAATGACTGAATCTCCCAAAATTCCTACACTTTACTCACTGCTCAGATAGAGAGAATAAAACTATTAACCCAACACTTATTTCTATCAAATATTAGATCCCACTCAATAACAATAACCCACTATCCTAGACCCCGAGTTTGATACAACATTTGACATTCAACCCCCACACCAACAATATTATATCTAGAGTCATACACAAAGATAAACGAGTAAAGGCCATTAATAATAACGAAGTGTGAACAACATAAGAACCCTCTCGATAGTATATAAACAATACCTCTGTTACACTATTTAAACTACGCATCAACCTGCTGGGCCCCTGCAAATTATCTCAATTCCAAATAGGAATTAGAAAACTGTACCGAACAAGTTCTTAGATAATAAAAACTGTTGCGCTTCCCCAATCCAATCCATACCTACTAATTCAAAGAATCCTCCCTATAAAAAGCACATTTTGCCATACATTCTCAATTTTCTTATAGGCAGACATCTCTCTCCATGAACCACTCCTATACCAAAACATCCTCGCACCCACGCACCTGCACCTAGAAGGAAAAAATCACAACAACGTTTAACAACAATCAAACCCCCTCCCCCACACACACACATCTTCACCGCCAGACACCACCATTATAAAAAACACATACATAAACTATTAATTCACAGGACAATATTCCGCATATTTTAATCAACGCATTACTCAAAGGACGATCCAAGCTTCCACCCAAAATTACCGATAGAGAACAAACTTTCTTGGAGCACCACAATGAGCCTAATGATGTCACGTCACAGGCACAGCTCTTGGTACCACCCTTCCCTTCGAGGATAAATACAGGAAATTCATTACGCTCTCACTTCCTCTCATTGCAAAGAAGTCCCTCCCAAACAAAATGATGACACAAGATCTCTTAATAGTATTGCCAGTTTATGATTTTTTGCACAAATATTAGACACAATTTCAGAACTCTGTGGTCTTTAATATTGCTCGGTAAGTCAGGAGCCATTTCTATGTAGGAGAGGATAAGGCAACAGGACGCCCGGTGCGGAAGCCCAGGTCTTTGAGGTCAAAAATTCCCCATTCTTGGAAGGGCGAAAAACCATCTGCGTGCAAAATAACGTACTTTTGATGGCCATTTGCTCCATACCCCCATATATGGCATTATTCTCACGTTGCAGGTTCGGACGGCCTTCACCCTCTGGCATAATGTGACGCAAACAAGAGAATGGTGTCGAAAATTAGCTTTGATTTTGTTGACCTTAACACTCATTATAATGATCGGAAAAAAACCGAAATTCACGTAATTCACATAAACCACCACATTCCATGCTTTATTACAGTATCAGCACATTCGAATAACATACAGACATATTTCGAAACGACACATTTATCCATTCCCAATGACCCTCAGGCAAAACAAACGGTTCACGATTTACGAGCTCTTGCTTTAATAGATCTCTGGGCTCTGCCTGCAATGGTTGAGGAATATCTCGGGGTCGCCCGCTTCTCACAGGAGAGGAGCGGGGAGGGAAACATAGTAAAAGTAAGTAAACAATATAAATATATAGATATATATATATATACCATATATATATATATATTATTATATATTATATAATATATATATAGTATATATATACTATTATTATATATATAATATATATATATATATATATATATATATATATATAGTAATATATATACTATATATATATATATATATTAGTATACTATCATATAATATATATCATATGTCATATACAATACTATAATATATAATATTATATATATATATATATACGTTATATATATATATATATTTATATATATAATTATAGCTAATATATATATATACATATATATATATATAGTATATCTTAATATATAATATAGTATATATATTAATAACATACACATCAAAATTACTAATCTACAGTAAAGCTACGCAATCATAAATATGTATGATTAATAAAAACTAGTGGTAGCTGGGTTAGGGAAAATTACAGAAAATCAAATTAGAAAAAAACTAATTAAAAACACCAATTTAATAAAAAATATTAAATAATAAATATATTTACCTTTTCTATTCAATCATATGGACATAAGTACTCCTATTAATTATTGAAATTTTTTAACTTGCTGTTGCTTCAATCTCTTCTAAAGGTTCTTCATCCACAAACTACTCGAGTAGTATTACTTCCTTAATTTGTGATAAATTCAAGGGAGAGTTATCAAGCATTTTCTAACCAAATCTAATATTTTTTGGTGAGTATCTAAAAAATTTCATATTATATTTATGAATTCCCCTTTTAAAATAATAAACTCTTCAAAGCAATGATCTAATAAAGTTTTCAACAACTGGAAATTCTCATACATTTAATGAATGGATTAGTAGATTAAAACTAATTTTTCTACCTCTCCTCTATATCACAAGATAATACGTTAAACATAGTTTTTGATTGAAAACCATATGTATAATTTGACAGTAAAGTCCCCAATCAGCGCTAACATCATTTTTAGTAGTGATACTGAGCATATCTTTGCTAGCGGGTATAATAGGGCTTCCAAATCTGTGTGTTGAGTAAAAACGATTCAAGAAGATATCTAACATTGTGCCCCTTTAAATGACATTTCTATATAAAGAAATTAACTACCAACCTATTATTTCATAGAATTTTTGGAAAGCAATCACTTTTGCACAGATCAATATTTCTTATAAAATGTTCAAATTGGAGCTTATTTCACTTTAAAATTAAAACTTATATTATACGGTATACCTATAAATATAAGATATATATATACCTACTATATATATAATATATATAACTATCATATATGAATATATATAATCATTATATATCTTATATAATCTACCCTAATTATATATATTTCAATATAATATATATACATATATATATATACTAATTACTATATAATTATATATATAATAATATATATACTTTATAATAATATATATAAATATATTTAATATATAATCTATAAACTAAATTATATATTATTATAATATATATACTTAGTATATATCATATTATACATATATATATATATTATATTATTATATATATTAATATATATATTATTAATACTATTATTATTATATATTTAATATATAATTATTTATATATATATATTATTATTAATATTAATATATAATTAATATTAATTATTAATAATATAATTAATATATATAGATTATTAATAATATATACATATATATATATATAATATTATATTAAACTATATTAATATTATTACCTAGTGTTATATATATATATTATTTATTTAAAATATATATATTTAAATATTTATATATATATATTATATATATATATATATATATGTAGATATATAATGAGAATAGTAGAGATTATAAGAGATATATAGAATTACTTATATAGTATACTATATAGAGTATACTATTAGCATACGGAGATGAGCAGAAAATGATATAA
>JABUQX010137821.1:7500-13083 GCA_015478945.1 Trachelipus rathkii | reverse complement strand
TATATATTATTATTATATATTATATTATATATACTACATATATTACATATATACATTATATTATTATTACATATATGCATTATTATTATTAATAGATTTGCTATTACATATATATTATTATTATATTATTATTATTATTATTATTATTATATATTACATACATATTATTATTATATATATATATATATATATATATATATATATTATTAAGCTACATATACATATATATATATAAATTATAAATATTATATATATATATATATATACATATATACATATATTATTATTATTATTATATATATACATATATATATATTATATATACATATATACATATATTGTTATTATTATATAACATATATATACATATATTATTATTATTATTATTATTATTATTATATATTATATTATTATATATTATTACATATATATATTATATTATAATATTATTATTACATATTATTATTATTATTATTATTATACATATATTATTATTATATTATATACATATTATTATTATTATATTATTATTATTATTATGATATATTATTATTATTATTACATATTATTAGTTATTATTATTATTATTATTATTATATATATTATTATTATATATTACATATTATAAATATTATATATACATTATTATTATTATTATATTATTATATTATATATTATATATATTATTTATTATTATTATTAATATTATTATTATACATATTAATATTATTATATTATTATATAAATATTATTATTATTATTATTATTATTATTATTATTATTATTATTACATATATTATTATTATTATTATATATATATATTATTATTATTATTATTATTATTATTATTATTATTATTATTATTATTATTATTATTATTATATTATTATTATTATTATTATTAATCTATACACTATATTTCTCACAAATTTAACTATATTTCCCTCTGCCCTTACCATTCATAGATCTACCCATAACCATACCATTAACATCAACCACATGACACCCATCATTGGTATAGAAAACCTACATCTCAGAAAACTTACAGAATCCAATTGCATTCTGCTAGAATAATTTTAACTTACAAAAAATGACTACCTTATAGATCACATTCTAAACAATATTCTAAACTTCTCCCCATTTTTTAAAAAAAATTTAAAATCGAAACTTACTTGATATTTATACTTAATATTAACTAATTTTTAATTATATTTGTTATATATTTATGCCGCTTATATCAATATATTCTGAAAGAGGACCAAGAATGGTCAGAAAGCTTATGTTTCTTTGTAAAAATCTTTTACAATTCCATAAGTCTGTAATTTTGCTTGATATTCTTTAATTTTACTAAAGGTATTTTCAATCTAAATATATATATATTTTTATATATATAAATATAACGAAACAAGCATAGTATATATATATATATATATATATATATATATATATATATATATATATATATATATATATATATATATATATATATATATATATATATATTAGTCAAATTGAATAATATTAACACTTGGCGACTTGCCTTCAAAGTTTATAATTTTTTCCCTTTTTTTGCCATTTCAGGTTTATCTCTTATATGGAAAATAACTGATATAGTTTAAACTGATAAGACTCATAAAATTTTAATCTCTCAATACCCTTTGATGGAAATCGTTATCACAGACCCTTGAAATAGCTTGATAAGTGTAATAAATGATATAAAACAGGTTGAAACTGATAAATACGATGTTAGTTTGAGCATGAACCAAGTTCTAGTTTGGATGTGAAATCGTAGTTTCTATAAACTTCTAAGATAACTTGCTTAATAATTTGTTTACGATATTTTGCAAGTTTGTTGTTTATAATGTCGACTCGAAAGGAAATATTTCTTGTTGGTCATATGAAGCACAAAATAACGGGAAGTAAGCTTCCATCAAAAGGAGACTGCTTAAAAGATTTATTTTATAATATGCGTGTGACCAAATTGAATCTTGATGAAAGTTCAGGCCTTGAAATTGATGAGTGCATCATATTTTGGCGGAAAGCAAGAATTCTTATACGAGAACGACACAAATGCAAAGTAAAATTGATAAAATTGCACAAGGAAAATGGAGTAAATTAATAAAAATATAAATAAAGATAGTAAACATTTAAAGGTGAAAGAGAAAAATTTTGTTGAAAGTTTAGATGATCTATTTGATATTACTCATCAAAATGCACTACAATTGATAAATATTAATGAAGACAAGCCATATCTACTGATGCAAATAAAAATAAGAGGTCTAGATTCAATGTTAGGAATTAATATGAAACAAACTAATAAAGCGAAAAGAAAATTTGATAGTCAAATTCAGGAAAAAGAACGAATAACAAAAAAATTCTGAATTTCAGTCAACATCATCAGGTAAGATTGCACTGTTTTTACTATAATATTTGTCGATGCAAACTTTTGTAGCAAAATATTAAATTTAATTCAATTTTTCAGGAACTCGGATTTTTACAAAGACCGTATTTTCTGCAAGTCCCGTTCATGATTGGATATCAGATAAAGAAACCGAAACAACTAAGCTTATCGTTCATTCAAAGAGAAAAAAGAGCAGAAAAAGAAATTTTAAGTCACGATTGGTGTCAACTTTAGACAAATGCAAAATCAGTGAAAGCGATGCTGCTTACTTATTGTCATCTTTCTTAGATGCTGTATCCTTAGATTCTTCTGAATACATCATTAATCGTACTTCGATTCGGGAAATTAGAGAAAAGTATCGTAAGTCGTTTAGTGATTAGATAAAGAAAGACATTTATACATGTTTAATAAATGCAAGTGATGTAACAATTCACAGGGACACAAAAATATTTTCTGATATTGGAATATCATGTGATAGATTAACAACCATTGCAACAGATTAAAAGAGATAGCTGAAAATGTTTATAAAACATGAGAGAATTGGATATTAACAGACAAGGTCCAATCATTTGTGTTCGGCACGACTGCATCGAATACCGGTAAACTAAAGGAACTTGTTCGCAGTTAGAAAAGAAAATTGAAAGCAACATTTTATTTTTAGGCTACCGTCATCATATAGCAGAGATTATCTTGGAAGAAAGTTTTTCTATAAGTAAAATAACGCATTTAAGACCAGGCATTCCTCTGTGTAAAAGATTTAGAGCTAAGTACCTGAAGTTAATATTAGAAATGATAAATTAATAGCTGATGCTTTGCCATCTCTAAATTTATAAATTATTTATATTATTTAATGAGGAATGTGCATGTTTTGCCTTAGGCGATAAAAATAAAATGAAAATGGAGAATAGAAATGGTTGTAAAATTGTTGTTTTAGAGGATGATGAAAGAGAAATAAACTATGAAGAAATTTCGAAGAAATTACTTTTAAGTCAAAATATAATGTTGATATAGTTTTTAAAGATAATGTTAATCATATAATAGTTGCTATAAAATCCACTAAATTTATTTAAAAGATTCAACATCACAACCGAATTTTTTAAAAAAAGCATCCACAAGAATGGGATAATTTAGAGGATTATAAGAAAGGGAACAAAATAATAGGACAATTGTAAGTTATTAACCGACCCAGCAGAAAGAGGAATAAAGCTAAGAGAATTTAACGACAAAATAACCAAAAATTAAGACCAGAATATGAGTTAATTCTAACATTTTTTAAATTATCTTAATTAGTCTTTTGAAAAAATTTACTTATATAAAAATATAATTCATGAGAACTTTGAAAAATTATTATTTACTAAAAAAGTGCTCCTTAGGCAATTCAAGTTTACAATGAAGAGTACCTGAAATTAAATATTGATAAAGAGAAATCCTTTACAGTAAATAATATTCAACTATGTTTTAGCCATTTTCATAATTAATAAAAATAAGGAATCCCTTATAAAAATTTTTAGTATTTCAGTAAATACATTATATTTTTTATATTAGTGGTGTTAGAGGCAATAGTCTTTTCAGAATTAGCGCATGTAAAGTTTATGTGTTTGATCAAGAATAATAATTTTTTACCACCTCACCCAGGGAGGAGGAGACGCCCTTAATATTTGGCAAATGTTTTTAAACAAAAATCTAAAAAAAATTTATTAAGGCTATTTTGCCCACATTATTTCTAATCATCTTAGTGAAAACTGTATCTCTCTCTAGGACCAACAGATAAATGACTTTGGATTGCAAAATTTCTGGAGTTCGGTTCCCTCTACTACGGGATAAGATGGTCAAATATTATAACTTTTGACATTAACTCCTACTATTTGGAAAGTAGTAGTATGTTGTTGGAATATTATTTAAATAAACACTGAAATGAAAGAGGCCTTCAGATGTTACCAGTAAATTTTTTGATCTTCCTTTGCATTTCAACAAAATTTTTAATTGAAAGTCGGCGCTGGTTAATTATTCAATCTCAAATTTGGAGTATATTACTATTACTTGTATAGAAACACAATGCAGGGGGGAGGCAGTAACTGAAATTTGAAAAATATATTATGAAATAAGAAAAATTAAACATACATATATTATATATATACATATATATATTATATATTATATTATTATTATATATTATTATTATTATTACATACATATATTATTATTATTATTATTATATATATATATATATTATTTTTTATTATGATTATTATTATATATATATTATTATTATATATATATATATATATATTATTATTATACACATACATATTACATATATTATTATTATTTATATATATATATATATATTATTATTATTATTATTATTATATATATATTATATATACATATTGTTATTATTATTATTATTATTATATACTTATATTATTATATATATATATTATTACATATATATACATATATTAGTTATATACATATTACATATATGCTATATTATTATTATTATTATTATATATATTACATATATATATATATATGGTTAATCGAGGTAGTAGTTTAATATAAGGAAACACGAAAATCACTATATATTATCCAGAATCATCATAATAAATAAATATTATTTTTATTTAACTTAAGAGGGAAGGTTGCTGCCATTTGAACTGAGCAGAAGTGTGTGAACACCTTACTCTAATATAAGTGAGTGTGTGTGTGTGTGTGTGTGTGTGTGTGTGTGTGTGTGTGTGTGTGTGTGTGTGTCTGAATGTGTCAATAACTTTTTTTTCCTTTCTTGAAATTTCAACACTGCAAAACCTTTAAATGAATTTTGATTTCACCTAAATAAACCCTACAAATTTTAACAAGTTTGACTAATTATAATAAACTATTTCATTATACATATTATTAATATAATGTTTAGAATATATTATTATACATAAATATATTATTATTATTATTATTATTATTACATATATTATTATTATTATTATATATATATTAGATTATATATTATTATTATATATTATTATTATTATTATTATTATATATATATTATTATTATTATTATATATTATTATTATTATTATTATTATTATTATTATTATTACATATATATATACATATTATTATTATTATTATTGTTGATAACATAGGGACAAGTGTAGAGTATATGGTCATATATACAA
>JABUQX010137821.1:0-2500 GCA_015478945.1 Trachelipus rathkii | reverse complement strand
GATTAAATATAATTTATTCTTAGTTTAAATTTCATTACAAAAGAATTTACTATTTACTATTTTTATATTAACTTACCCTATAAGAATCGGGGAGGGGTTTTTGAAACATTTTGATATTTGATATATTCTGATATTCTGATATTAAGATACAATCTTCTATAGCGACACAACGGATTGAGACTGCAATTAATCATTACTTATAACTTTCATACGTAAAGATTAAAGTTAAATATTCTTTCATTTTTATCAATATCATTTCATACACAGAACGTCAGATTAAGGTATTAACACTAACCTCAGAGATTTTGTGAAAAAGCTTGGACGGCATTCAGGAATAGTGACACTACATCCAAACATACAAATATTGGCCTTTCAACATTATAACTAATTTGGTCACCCTATGGAATCTTAAACTGTTATAATTAAATATTATTTCATTCAACGATTTAATTACTGGAAGGATATAAGACAAGTTAGCAACATATCAATTATTAAATATTTCGATAAATACAGTATGGATAAACGATGGCTTCAGAATGACCTCATATAAACTGTCTCTATAAATTCTCACATTCATTTTTACTTGATTACTTGCAGGAAAGATACGGGACAATAATCGCCCTTGCATATATATATATATATATATATATATATATATACTATATATAGATATATATATATATACTATAGATAATATATAATATTAATATATATTATAATATATATGGTAAATATCTAATTTTTGATCTAAATTATTTCTGAACAAAGAAAATTTCTAAATTCAAAAAAAAATTCTAAAGTTCAGAAAAGTAAGTAAGTTTATAAGAAGAATTGTTTTGTGACAAAGCTTCTGACATATCCCAAGCTGCCGCTAAAACGAGGTTGGGGATTTTTTTGGATTTTGAGGAAAAAAATCAATTGTTGATTTTTTTGATGGATTTTTTGGATGTTTTGAATTTTTTGATTTTTTTGGTTTTTAAATTCGGAACTTTATGTTATGATTAAAGTTGTAAACAAAACTTTTTTTTAATTCGTTAGTATATTTTTAACCTAGGCCCTATATCTGAGTTCAAATTCTTAAAATAGGGCTTCTATGCCTATGACACAATGAAACAGGAACACTAAAGAGTGCTCTATTTGTAATAAGATTAAATATTCATCAGAAAATAAAAAACATGTTTGAAAACATGATCTTTTGTTGAAATTTGATTATAGGTTAAAGATTTGAAAACAGATAAGCTTCTAATGATCATTATGATTCTAATTTTTATTTCTGCTTTAAATTAAATCACTTAAATATCAAAAAAATTAAAAAATAATAATAAATAAAAAAGCAAAAATTTCAAAAAAAGCAAAAAATCATGATTTTTGGACAAAAAATCAAGTGAAAAATCAGTTGAAAAATCAATTGATTGTTTTCATTTGATCATATTTTTAGAAGAAATTTTTCTTAAAAAAACTTAACCTATCTTTTGAACTTAGAAATTTTTTGAACTTTTTTTGAAATTTTTTTTCAAAATATGTAATAAAAAAAACTGAATTTTCAAATAATATAATAATATTAGTTATAAAAAATAATATATATATAATATATATATATATAATATATATTATATATAATAATTTATAAACTTAAATTATATAGAGTATATTATAATATAAATATATATATATATATATATATATATAATATAATACAAGGTTGGGGAATTTTTTGGATTTTTGAGAATCGTGAGCGTCCACAGCGAAAGTTATTAATTTTGTTAAGCAAAAACTTTTTTTTTTTTTTAAGGTTCGTATTTTTATTATATTTAACCCTAGGCCCTATATCTGGTTTCAAAATCTTAAAATAGGGCTTATAGTCTATGACACAATGAGACAGCAACACTAAAAAGTGTTATTTGTAATAATGATATTACATCAGAAACTAAAGAAACATGTTTGAAAACATGATCTTTTGTTGACATTTTAATAGTGTAGAATTTGAAACAGAGTAGCCTTAAAATTTATTATGTCTATTTTTTTATTTCTATTGAAAATTAAATCACCTTAAATATTCAAAAAATTAAAAAATTATATATTAAAAACAAAAAATCAAAAAAAGCAAAAATAATCATGTTTTTTGGAGCAAAAAATCAAGTGAAAACATCAGTTGAAAAAAATCAATTGAATTTTTTCCGTGCCATCCCTATATATATATATAATATAATATATTATATATATATATATACATATATTATAGTATAATAATATAAGATAGATATAGATATAGATATATATTATATATATATATATATATAAATATATATATATTATATATTATATTATTTAATATATATATTATATATTATATAAATAATATAGTTTATATATTATAATACTATATATAATATATATATATATAATATAGAAAATTGATCAAAAACTCCATATTTCTATCACTCACTGGCCTAATCATGAATTATTATTCGCAAATTAATTTAGTTGACATGATATTATT
>JABUQX010137819.1:17500-23918 GCA_015478945.1 Trachelipus rathkii | reverse complement strand
AGGGTCTCTGGAACCCCGCTCTTTTGTATTTGGTGGTCGCGGGGGTTCCGCCCTCCCCTCGGTATGAAACGCCCCCCCTCTGTTCCCCGTCGGCTCGAGCCCCTCACTTGCCGTGTAAAATACTGTATATATAAATATTTTACACGGCCAATAGGGCGCTCGAGCCGACGGGAACAGAGGGACGTTTTCCATACCCCGTAGGATGAGGGGGATCCCCCGCGACACCCAAATACAAAAGCGGTGGGTCCGAGAACCTCCCCGGAGGGGGAAATAGCCTACCTGTCATTCCCCGGACGGCGAGAGACCGACTCCTAGCCATCGTGCGTATTACCCTTGCGGTTCCCATTAGTTATAAAAAAAAAGGAAAAAATAAATATAAACTCAGCAACCATTAAAAAGTTGCCGATCTAAAAAGTTACCGACAGCATCTCTCTGAGTAATTATATAAAAAAGTAAAAAAAAAATTTTTTTTTTAAATCACTCTTTCATGTTACTAATATATATAGTAAACTTATTCTTCTAAAGAACTTTCCCAAAAGTATTATGACGTCTTTCCTTAGATGTACCTTCACACAATATATATTAAAAATAGTGAGCTACATATATATAAATTATATAACAATGATAAGAATTTTTAATTTATTCTAAATATATATATAACAGATGGTACATTTTTGTATTATCAATTATACACGAGATAGCTCTTAATATTGCAGTGAGCAAGACGTGTTAAGGAAACAGTGCTTAAATCCTATAAAAAGGACGAGTTTACGTTCCAAACTGAATAATAAAGATCATTTTAACGATCATGCTTTGCATTATAAAGTCTCTATTATTATTACTATATATTATTATATGATATATCTTTGAGTTTCAAATTTTATATAAGCATTTCACGAAAAAGTTTTAAAAATGCTTCAAAAGTTCTGGATTGAAATTCCCGCCACCCATCAGAGTCCTAAACAAGAGTGAAGCTTCTTATATATGAAGCTATTTGTTATAAGGAAAGGAAACACCCCATTTTGGTAATTATGAAAAGAATTTTATCACTTTCATATTTCGAACCATACATATTATATAGGATAAAAGTTGCTTTCAGTACTAGACTCTTTATTATTTCATTGAAGGCCTCCAGGACCGAATCGCTCATGTATATCTATATAATGATTAAATCAAGCAATATTTTGTGCTTATAAATTGAGGAAGAAATCTTTATGAAACAGATCTTTAAGTATTTCACAAATTATATTTTGGCTCAAAAATTTAAATTATTATAAACATTTGGACAGGAAAGTATCGATTTTCGGAATAAGTTAGTATCTAATTTATGGTTTATTTGAAAATTAAAGTGTTACCAAGATCGGAAAGAAACGCTACAAGTTGTTTGGCAACCAAAATAGTGGAAAAAGAAATTTTACAGGAATCATCATCCAAAGGAAGAGTTCTTCAGAGTTTATTTGGTCGAACATGAAACAGTTTTTCAATATTCGGTATGAAATATATTCATGCGAATTAATTTTTATTTTGTACAAATATATTTGTGAGAGAAGGTTCGATATTACATTTAAGGATTTAATATTATATATTAATATATATACGTGGATTTTGTCACGTCATAAAGATACGAATGCGAAATTTATTTTTGTAAACCGTTTTTAAGCAAAATTTAATAATAAAAATTGAGTAGATGAGTTTACTTATATTTTATATTTGTAGTTAACATTATTAACCTTTTTGTTGCTGGAAATCTGATTTGATTTTAACGAATTTTAAGATGAAATAAAGTTTTCTGCTTGTGATATAAATTTTAAACGTGTGCTATTTAAGAGGAAGATAAAGGAGGGCAGTGGGGAAAGGTAGGGAAACGCGGGAGGAATATATTTAAATATGTTGGGTATAACCTGTATATTTTTACGTATATTGTATTTAACTTTTTATTGATAATAATTTATGGGTTATGTGTTACGCCTGTTATGTGTTTTTTTCTTTTTGTATTTTGTTGTTGTCATTGTGGGTGGTGAGCGGGTGGTAGCCTAGGTGTTGGGATCACCAAGGTGGGTTTCCATAAGCGGTACAGCTTGATTGAGTTATTTATAGAAATAGGAAAATGAGATGGTAATCAGGGTGGGTAGGTATGAATGTGAGAGGGCACGAGATTTGAAGAGGAGAAATTAGGGTGATGTTTGAGGAGAAAAGGTTGTAGGATGTGCTAGGATAAGAGCAGAAACTAAGTTAGAAAGGACAGAGAGGAGATGATATTTGGAGCAATACAACGGCTATGATTTCGGGGTGAACGAGAGAGTGAGGCGAGGGAAGGGGTGGGAATAGTTGAGGAGAGGTGGGACAAGGTGAGATTGTGTAAACAGGTGAGTTCGGCATTGGTAAAAGGAAATTCCGGGGGCCGAAATGTTGTTTATATGTGCGTTACGCACCCAGTGAATGGACGAGGAGTGAGGAGAGAGAAAGATCTGGGAGAGCTGAAATGAGTGTTGGGAAAGTCTTTGGGTAAATGAAAAAATTTTGTTCTATTGGAGATTTGAATGCCAAGGTGGGAAGGGTGGTGGGAGAAGGACCTTTTGGGTAGTGGGAAGGGAATTAATGGGAAAGTCTGGTAGAGTGTGTGTCAAAGAAGAATGATAGTTGGGAAAACGTGGTTTAAAAAAGTGAGAATCATAAGCATACATGAAGAGTGAGATAACGGGGGGGGAAAGCTTACTAGTTATGGTGTGTAAATGGAAGGATAGGTAGATTTTAGTGTAAATGATTAAGAGGGGCGGTGAGGGAGGATATCGGAATCACTATCTTATGGTTGCCAGGATAAGGTGAGGAGAGGTGTTTAGGCGAGAGGGAAGAAAGAGGGATGTGAAAGTGATAAAGTGGAAAATTGGAAGATATGTGTGGGGGGAGTTAGAGATGATGAGAGAGGTGGCAGAAACGCGTGAGAGGACGGGAATTGGAGGTGGGGGGCGTGGAAAGAGATTCAGAGAGCGTTTGAAGAGGACAGAGAGGGTATGTGAGAAAAGGGGGGGGCAGCAGCAAGGAAACAGGAGTGGAATGGGGGTGAGGAGTGAATGTCGTGTAGAAAGGAAAAAAAGAGGCTTATGTAAATTTGAAGTAGGAGAGAACATAGAGCGAGAATATAGAAGGGTTAGATGAGCAGAGGCGTGAGAGCGAAGAGAGAGCAAAGGGAATGTGTAGAATAATGACGGAAGTTTGAATCGGAAGTAAGTTGTTCTGGAAAGAAGTTAATAAAAAAGAAGAAGAAGGAGGTTTGGGAACGATTACGGGAGGAGACTGCGAGTGGATAGGAGGAATAGCGTGAGAAGAGGTGGGATACTTTAGTGCTAACTTATTGATGAAGGCGGGTGGGTAGGAGAAAACTGCAAGAGTGAGGATGGGAAGGAAGTGGGGGGAGAGGGAGATGAATAGATGGGAAATTATTGGGCTGTGAAAAAGGAAAAAAAGGAAGTCCCAGGTGCTGGGATGGTGTGAGAATGGAAATGTGCAGAAGGGAGGCTAGAGGGTGGAAGGAACTGCTGTATAGATTATTAAACATATGTCTGGAGAGTGGTGGGCTACCACAGGAATGGAATTGGTCGTATGGTTCCTCTGTATAAGAAAATGATATATAATGCAAATGAAATAATTTAACGTAATATTCAATTGAAGTTGGCTTAATTGATCTTTCACGACTGATCCCCATTAAAGAGGGCTGAACCTCAAAGGGAGGGAGAGATGGGGGAGAAAGTAATGGGAGTAGTTCTTTAGGGGTTATTAAAACCTTTTTAAAATTAAATGCAAAAAGATCAGAACCCATAATGAAGTAAGCTGCTAACTTGAAATCAGATAAAAGTAATTGGTTCTTATTATTGAAATAGAAAATTAAATAGCTTTGAAATTATCTCTGAAATCTTATTACTCGATTTTCATCAATGATTTTTTTTTTTTAAACAGATTTTATTTAATCATCGAATGCAAATAAATAATAAGATGTAAACTAAACTGATTTCGAGCTCTTTGATATGTTAATTCGGCCATTTTGTTTGTACCTGCACTGCAGCAGGAAGGAGAGAAACCTGTAGATGAAACACTTCAACCTTATTATGGTTTATATTATAAGAAAGTCATCGTTTTTATGAGTGTAACTAATCAATTCTCTTTAACTTTCTTCATTTAAAAATCTGAAGTATACCACTACTACTACTGCTACTACCATTACTACGACTAAATTATAATAATAATAATAATAATAATAATAATAATAATAATAATAATAATAATAATAATAATAATAATAATAATAATAATAATAATAATAATAATAATAATAATAATAATAACAATAATATAAGATATATATATATATAAAATATATATATATATATATATATATATATATATATATATATATATATATATATATATATATATATATATATATATATATATATATATATATATATATATATATATATATATATATATAAAAATAATAATAATAATAATAATAATAATAATAATAATAATAATAATAATAATAATAATAATAATAATAATAATAATAATAATAATAATAATAATAATAATAATAATAATAATAATAATATTAATAATAATAATAATAATAATAATAATGATAATAATAATAATAATAATAATAATAATAATAATAATAATAATAATAATAATAATAATAATAATAATAATAATAATAAAAACTAGTTCTGTTTTGAATCTTTATTTTGCCATTATGTGAAATATCTGCATTCTGCAATTATATAAATTGATATTTCATCTCGTATTCGTGTTTGAAGCCCATTTTTACGTGATTCCGCAATTCACTGCTAAAATAATAATAATAATAATAATAATAATAATAATAATAATAATAATAATAATAATAATAATAATAATAATAATAATAATAATAATAATAATAATAATAATAATAATAATAATAATAAAATCGTCATATACTGGAACCAAGATTAAGATAAACTCTGCTAATTGTCCAGCACTTTAAGCTTAATTATATATATATATATATATATATTATTATATTATTATTATTATTATTATTATATATTATTATTATATATATATTATTATTATTATTATTATTATTATATATATTATATTATTATTATTAGCTATTATTATTAAATTACATATCACATCACATATACATATTATTATATTGTTATATATATATATATATATATATATATATATATATATATATATATATATATATATATATTTATATATATATATATATATATATATATATATATATATATATATGTATATATATATTATTAATTGTATATATATATATTATTGCTATTATTATGTATATATATAGAAGATATATACATATACATATGTTATATAGCATACATACATATATTGTTATTATTATATATACATGAGAAGTTATATATATTTAAATATATATAATATATTATATATTAATATATATATATATATATAGGTAAGATATATATATATATATATATATATATATATATATATATATATATATATATATATATATATTATTAAAAAAATGAGAATCAAATAATCTAACATTGATAGGAATTTCAAAATCCAAAAATATTTTATTTATATAAAAAATTCTTCATCTTGATCTCTTAACAACAAAATGATTGATAACTTCCTCCGTTTATATTGTGTAGCTATGATGAACACTCATTAAAGCTAGTTCTGTTAGGCTTTCTTCTCCTGTAGAATTGAAAAAGTATGTTTTGAGCCTTTTCAGAGTAGAGAAATATTTTTTTGGAGTTTACGTTTTGAGTGAGGAAAATGCTATAATCCTTACCTATCGAAATGTGATTGTGCAGATCAAATTTATTTACAAAATCAGTAAATATATATATATATATATATATATATATATATATATATATATATATATATATATATATATATATATATATAGTGTGAATAGTATATATATATATATATATATATATATATATATATATATATAAGATATATATATATATATATAAATTAACTTGTTAATTTTTTCGTTAACTTTTAACGCTTTCGTTAATTTCGAAAAGTAGTAACGGACTATTAACGAGTTACATTTGTGAATTAACGTTAACGAGTTAAAATTTTCCCCTACATCCGTTAACCGTTACCTTAATTTACGAGTTTATAAAATATTTTCTTATCAGATTTTAAATTGTATTAGATTCGATTTCGATAACAGATAAACTTTTTTTTCCAAAATTTCCTAAACTTATAAAATATGTATTATATTATAAAATAAAAGTTAAAATATTAATATATTATTAATTAATAATAATTATTATAATAATAATTATATTATTATAATATTAATATTATTATAATATTATTATAATAATAATATTATATTATATTATAT
>JABUQX010137819.1:10000-12500 GCA_015478945.1 Trachelipus rathkii | reverse complement strand
CAAAAACTACAACAGCTACCGGGAAAAGGAATACATTGCTGGAATCCTGGCAAAATTTTACCGAGGAAACTGTAAAAAAAAAAAAAAAAAAATTATATCTCAAAAACTACAAAAGCTAGAAAAGAAATACATTTTTGGAATCCTTGTAAAATTTTGGTTAGGAAAATGTAAAAAAAAAAAAAAAATTAAACATAAAAATTGGCTATTTTTTTTGGGGGGGAGCTGGGACATAGTATATATATATATATTATTTGTAAAGGTATTACACGGCAATTTAGGGGGCTCGAGCCGACGGGGAACACAGGGGGGGACGTTTTCCATACCCCGTAGGGGAGGGGCGGAGGAACCCCCGCGACACCCAAATACCAAAGAGCGGGGGTTCCGGAGACCCTCCCCGGAGAGGGGGAAATAGTCCTACCCCGTAGTTCCCCGGAAGGCCGAGAGACCCCGACTCCTGCCATCGGTGCGGTATACCCTTGGGGTATTCTTTAGTTAAAAAAGCAAAATTTAATAGAAAGTCTATTTATTTTAACGAGTAACCAATAAAAGGTCTCTAAATAGGCTCTAATCATATTACTATAATTATTAACAATAATTTTTTTATTTTTTTTTTTTTTTACATTTTCCTATCTAAAATTTTACCAGGATTCCAAAAATGTATTTTTTTTCGCTGTAGCTATTGTAGTTTTTGAGATATATTTTTTTTTAATTTTTTTTTTTTTTTTTTTTTTTACATTTTCCGCACTAAAATGTTACCAGGATTCCAACAATGTATTCCTTTTCCCTGTAGCTATTGTAGTTTTTGAGATATGGATCGATGATAGTTGTCGCTTTAAACCAATTATCACCATATATATATATATATATATATATATATATATATATATATATATATATATATATATATATATATATATATATATATATATATATATATATATATATATATATATATATATATATATATATATATATATTTATATATATTATATATATTTATATATATATATATATATATATATATATATATATATATATATATATATATATATATATATATATATATATATATATATATATATATATATATATATATATATATATATATATATATATATCCATATAGGTTCTACTATATTTTTTGACAGTTGCCAGATTGAAATAAAAGTTATATAAAATAAAGAAATGAAATGAATAAATAAATAAAATAGTATCTAAACTGTGGTGTTCAAAAAGTTTTCAAAACTATTCCTTTTTTGTTTCTTTATTTATTTTAGAAGAAAACTACGTCGTTAATAGTTAAAATTTTTATGGAATATAATTTGTTTTCGTTAATAGAAAATATTAAAAATGAAATGGATGCAATACGTATTTTTCAACAATTTAAGATTATTCCTAGTCACAAAATATGTTACAGATGTCACAACATTTCGTTATAATTCATTGCTTAGACTTTAGAGAGGTAATTATTATTTTTTTTTAATAAATATTATTATTATTATTATTATTATTATTATTATTATTATTATTATTATTATTATTATTATTATTATTATTATTATTATTATTATTATTATTATTATAGATTCAAATTTAGTTTAAAAAATTCCCCGCACAAGAGCCACAATCCATATCTCAAAAACTACAACAGCTACCGGGAAAAGGAACACATTGCTGGAATCCTGGCAAAAAAAAAACAAAAAAAAAAAAAAAAAAAAAAAAAAAAAAAAAAAAAAAAATCATATCTCGAAAACTACAAAAGCTACAGGGAAATGAAATATATTTTTGGAATCCTTGTAAAATTTTGGTTAGAAAATGTAAAAAAAAAAAAAAAAAAAATTAAACATAAAAATTGGCTATTTTTTTTGGGGGGGAGCTGGGACATAGTATATATATATATATTATTTGTAAAGGTATTACACGGCAATTTAGGGGGCTCGAGCCGGGGAACACAGGGGGGGACGTTTTCCATACCCCGTGGGGAGGGGCGGGAGGAACCCCGCGACACCAAATACCAAAGAACGGGGTTCCGAGACCCCTCCCGGAGGGGGAACATCCCACCCCCTGTGCAGTTCCCGGAAGGCCGAGAGACCCCAACTGGGGTGGTATACCCTTGGGTATTCTTTAGTTAAAAAGCAAAATTTAATAGAAAGTCTATTTATTTTAACGAGTAACCAATAAAAGGTCTCTAAATAGGCTCTCTAATCATATTACTATAATTATTAACAATAATTTTTTTTTTTATTTTTTTTACATTTTCCTATCCAAAATTTTACCAGGATTCCAAAAATGTATTCCTTTTCGCTGTAGCTATTGTAGTTTTTGATATATATATATATATATATATATATATATATATATATATATATATATATATATATATATATATATATATATATGTATAAATATCTGTATATATTTCCACAGTGAAAGTTAAAATTAATCACATTCCAGCAATGTATTCCTTTTCCCGGTAGCTGTTGTAGTTTTTGAGATATGG
>JABUQX010137819.1:5000-7500 GCA_015478945.1 Trachelipus rathkii | reverse complement strand
GCGTTTTTTCTTTAATATAAAATCTACACTTACTCCATTATGCATTATTTCAATTATTTTATTATATAATGCTAAATACCACTTAAATAAAGTTATATAAAATTAATATTCAATATCAGAACAATCAGACACATTCGATACAAAAATTTCAAACAAACTGCCACAAGCCACACATTTCGTACATATTTACGGGAAGAGAACGAAAGGTTTCATATATTTTCGATTATAGGTAGGACAGACTAGCCCGCTCCCTTATAAGTTGATGTAAAAAATGACGTCATTCGTCCGCCCGGTGCAAAGAATTTTACTTCTAAGATCAGAGTAGGAGCGAGAATTTCTAAATGAATTCAATTATTATTATAGCTATTATTATTGTGGTTGTTTTTCTTTTAATTTATGATGCAAAATAGCTTCTTTTTTTAACTTTTATATAAAATTTTAATAATTTAGTATACTTTTACAATTTAATTTCAATTATTTAAAACCTAAAAAATATTGGGTAGGAGCTACCTACCCGGCCTACCCTATATATACGCCCTGATATATATATATATATATATATATATATATATATATATATATAGTAGTTCAAGATAGGAAAATCTATATATATATTTATATATATATATATATATATATATATATATAAAACATACTAAAAGGCTAGAGTAGACCGTAGATATATATATATATATATATATATATATATATATATATATATATATATATATATATATATATATATATATATATATATATATATATATATATATATATATATATATATATATATATATATATATATATATATATATATATATATATATTAAGCTGGGTTGAAAACATACAAAAGTTGTAGTGCAGATTTGAAACAACTTTATTTTGGTGCTCACTTCAGATACAAACTGAAATGTGTTAAAAGTAAGTTCTTCAAGATTTGTTTTCATACCCCAACTTTACCTTGAATCTTTTTATTTAAAAACAAAAATATATATATAGCCAGATATACAGTATAGCTTAAATATCCTTACATTCTTACATGCTAAACAACCTGCATAGTACAAAATCTCATAGAAAATCAGATTTTGTCTGTACTGAAGGTATTTCGATTCGAGAATGTTTGGTTTGTAGTATTGCACCATGTCGAGAAGTATGACCAACGACCCTACTAGAAACAGCGGAAACATCTTTGACATTTCTTTCAACATCGACCGAATGACACGGATACTTTGGTAGGAGAATTTGTTGATTACTAACCAAAATATCATCACTAATATCATCAAGAAGAGGTGGGGGGTGATAGGAGTACTCCCCCAGTCTATCAGTTCCATGTAGGAAGTGGCGTTGAGATTGACGTTTAGCTGCCTTTTATCAAAGCAGCGAACTTGCACATTGGTGGAGGAAATTTTCTTTCTTGCTTGAAGAATTTGTTGACATGAAAATCTTCTTATTGTTTCCCGTTCATCTGCAACACCAGCTAGCAACAAGTTTTCTGGATGACAAAAATAGGAGTTGTTTAGGAGCACTGGAGAAATGATGTTCTGATCCTCAGGAGAAAGTTTTTGATACTGTGATACCATAAAGTGAAAATTCTTTGCACCATCTTGACAGAAGGGATGGGAGCGGATATAGAACCATATGGGGGCATAGAAGTTCAGTACGAATCGTACCAAACGCCTCAGATCATCAGATGCGGATTCTGTTGAAACGTACAATCGAAGCAGTCTGTTAGCTTTAGTTAGCCACCTTGCATGGCTTAAGGCACCCGGCTGTGCAGTTTTCAAATACCGCATATTATTATGATCTGCATTTTGTACCCCTTGCTGAATTAATAAACAGATTTTTAGTAAATACAGCTGGTCAGAACTTAGATCTTTCGTAACTGTTTCAGGAACATCAACTACAGAGCCTGGAATTGGTTGAAAATTAATGATGGGTTTGGTCTGAGGATCAAATGAGAGCAGTTTGGTTATAGGTCCTTCATGTGACGATGGGCCAGTTGTCTTCCCATCAACAACACTAAATAACTTCCTGAGTGGCAGTTCATTAAAATGCAACATGCATATGAGCCATTGAAGTGGTCTTTTAAGATGTAACTCCAACAGTGTGATTATTCCATTCTTGTTACCCGTATTCACAGGAGTTCCATCGCAAATCACTGCTCTTAAAGTCTCTGTAGATCTTGTTCGTTCAATAATACCCAGAATTTCATTAAATACATCTCGAGATCTTCCTGAGTTAGGACTAACGTGATCGATGTAACATGCATCTGGAAATGACACTAGCACGTAATGTTCTTCTCTAACTTTTCTACGCACACCTCCAGTATCGACAAGTGTTTCATCTATTTTTCCATCGAAACCAATGCAGACCATACCTCTGTGTTGCAGCAAATGCTCCTCTGACTGTTTGTCTCTCCAGTATTTTCTTTGGCGTTGTAACTTACTTGGATCAACAACGTTTTTTGGTGACAGAAGTCCGAGGTCCTTGAGGGCAGCAT
>JABUQX010137818.1:15000-25000 GCA_015478945.1 Trachelipus rathkii | reverse complement strand
TAGAAAAGAAACTGCACCAACAACTTTACATCTGATATCGAAGCATTACTGAATCAATAAATATTCTTTAAACAACAAGCAGTAATGAAGAGCCGTACAGAGAGCTGACAAAGGAAGCTACATCAAAGTATAGAGGAATACCAAATGTGCAAGTAACATAATTACCTATCACCCGATTGTTTCAGAATTAACAATCCCCCTTGTTATGTTATACTTCCACTTAAAACATTCATATAAACAATAATAAAACCTTTTATTGCCAAAATTAGTAAGTAATGACAAACATTAATGAAGAAGAAGAAGAAGAAGAAGAAGAAGAAGAAGAAGAAGAAGAAGAAGAAGAAGAAGAAGAAGAAGAAGAAGAAGAAGAAGAAGAAGAAGAAGAAGAAGAATACAAATAATAACAAGAAGAAGAAGGAAGAAGAAATAGAAGAAGAAGAAAGAAGAAGAAGAAGAAGAAGAAGAAGGCAAGAAGAAGAAGAAGAAGAAGAAGAAGAAGAAGAAGAAGAAGAAGAAGAAGAAGAAGAAGAAGAAGAAGATGTCAACTTTTGTTTTCATATTCCAAATCTGATCCTTTTATCCCGCTATGGAAACTCAAACCAAAACATTTTTGAATCGTTTCTTTTTTTATCGAAGTAAAATTCTCGATCGTTTCTGAAGGATTTAAAGTATCAAAGGAGTTTGTATTATCATCATTAAAGGATTCTCTTTTAGCCGTCCTATATATATACATAAAATATATATTTTATATATAAGAAAGAAACATACAGAGGAGAGGAGAGAAGAGAAAGAGAGAATTAACATATAGACATATATGTTTGTAATTTCTTTGACGCTGACTATCAAATAGTTTTGAAAATATAACCACACACCAGCTAACAAACAATATTTATATCAAAATTTATTTCTTTTCAAAACGTCACGAGCGGAATCATTTAAATAATTAATATTTTTTATGAACTTCAAATGTCTAAAATTAATTGTTACACTAAACACATGTTCACAAATTAGAAGTATAGTAAGCATATATATATATATATATATATATATATATATATATATGTATATATATATATATATATATATATATATATATATATATATATATATATATATATATACACATTCTGGGTGGGTTTTGGCATAAACGGCACATACTACGGGATTCAGGGCAAATGAAGAATTTTTTTACATGATTCAAGGTGATGGGAACCTTCTTTTTCCATCCCTTTCTTTAAACATGCAAAGTTGTGGAGGTACAAAGAATACCCTCTGCAGCTAACACCTCCCATCGGTCATGCGGGATATGGTGTTAAGAATAGTAATAATATTTATATATTAATAATAATGATAGTTATATTAATAATGGTATTAACGATAAGATAATAGTGATATGATAATATTTAAGATAATGATAAATAATAATTATAATAATGGTGATTGTAATAGTCGAAAATATGATAAAATAGTAAAAATAGTTAAAATACAGTGAATAGTGATGAATAGTAAAATAGTGAAATATAGTATGAATAATAATAATAATAATACATAATAATAATAAATAATACACACACACACACACACACACAATAATAATAATAAAAATAATAATAATAATAATAATAATAATAATAATAATAATAATAATAATAACGGCAATAATAATAATAATAATAATAATAATAATAATAATAACAATAATAATAATACACAATAACAATAATAATAATAATAATAATAATAATAATAATAATAATAATTAATAATGTAATAATAATAATAACAAATTAATAATATATATATATATATATATATATATATATATATATATATATATATATATATATATATATATATATATATATATATATATATATATATATATATATATATTTATATATTTCAACACAAAGTCTCATCTATCATCCTTTCCTGTCCAACACTCTGACCTTAGGACTTAATCATCACACGCTCAATCTTACATGTACCCACTGGTAAAAGTTTGGATCACAGCTATTTTGCACGCCAGAGATATATATATATATATATATATATATATATATATATATATAGAAAGAGTATATATATATATATATATATATATATATATATATATATAGAGAGAGAGAGTTTATATATATATATATACATAATTGAAGAAATTTAGATTATAAATAAGGAATGAAGCAAATACATAACATGGAGGAAGACAAATATAGAATAAATAAAGAATGAATAAATAAACATATGGAATATGAAGAGAAGAAAATGGTGGATAAAAGATATGAATATAAATGGATAATGAAATGGCATAAAGAGAGAAATGGAGAGAAAGAAAGAAATAGACAAACACAGGTTTACCGGAAGATAATTAAAGATAACCTTCATTCTTTAATTCCTGACGGAGCGACGAAGAGGATTGATGACTTTATCGATTTTCAAACTTTTAACTACATACTCTGTCTATACTGCTTTGGTAGCATTTTCCCTTTTAAATTCTAGTTTTACTTACTCAATTGGATGCATGCACTCTTCAGTTTTCTTGCTGAAAATGAGGACAACTTCACTTCTTTACTATCGTTCTCTTGCTCTGACGTATAATTTTCAAGTTTCTGAATTTATCCTGTAAACTGTAGATTTTAGATACCCTTTGATCTTGTAATCTTAACTTACAAGGCTTATGTGACTTCAGTAAAGAATGCCTAACTTGTGATCTTTCTTTTCCTTTCTTCCAAACCTCCTTTGATTCTCTGTCTTCAGCATTTTGATCTACCTTTTATTTTTTTTGTTTTTAATTAAGCATTCCAAACCGTAGTCTGACCTCAGGAGCAAACTTTGATTTCAATACTTACCTCTTTTACTTTCACTCTCTATATTTTCACTGAAACCTTATCTATTATCCTCTCCGGTAGTAGCATAGTAGCTGGTGTATGAGGTTACCGCCATTTTGAGTATATTTTTGGGCTCTATCCCTTCTTTCTTTTACCATTCATTGAAGATTGTATCTTATTTATTGCTCATCAAATTTTATGACGTGATAAACTAACTAACACTTTTTCTTTTTAATTTTGAAACGCAAGCAAAAATCCTTAGTAAATTAGGGATGGTGGACCCTTGAATCAAATAATCTTGCCGTATACTTAATTTCGGTAAAGAGACGGTATTTTTGTCGACAAAACAATCTTCTTCAAATGCCTATTCAACATAATCTTCCACACAACAACAAAGGTAATGTTTGAAAACACAAGTAAATTAAACATGTTCCGGTGATCTTTTTGAAACGGCTTCTGAGCTTCGTCCTTTCATCCCACCCCGAGTATTGGCTCTTTCTTCCCTGTATAGAATTATGGGTACGTATCAGTCATTCCATGTGATTCCGCACAGAACTCCACCAAATCCTTTCCATCTATGGAACTATTATTGATACTCCTTATACAATTGCTAAAGTAATTGGGCACTGCTCGTGTAAAATTTTTAGTCTCATACCTCTTCCTCTGACATACTCGTGTGACACTTTCCGGTCACTCTTAAGAACTTCGACAAAGCTTTCACCCAAGAATGGAACAAAATCCCTTAAAAAGAGATTCCATTATTGATTAGGAACCAATCACTTAGTGTAGGGAGTGTAAACAGGTAAACAGTCTGAGGAGGACTTACACATTAAAATTAGTTATAAATTATAAATAATTATTTATAAATAAATATTTAAATGATAACAAATAATTATAATTACATATTTATCTTTCTGCAGCTAAAGAAAAAATTAAATCAACATTAAGTTTCTTTATCTTACAATACAGACTGGTCATGAAAAATTTATCGATTGTGTTGTTGTGAATTTAACCTTTTAACTAAACCATTAGATTATCAATAAAATGTAGTAATAAAGCTGCAGTTTCATTTTCCTTCTTTAGAATATTATTTGAATGTTTAGAACATACAACCAGAAGAAATTTCTCTCGTTATTAACCAGAGCTTATGGCGAGGGGCGCATATATATATTAGACTAGGATGACCAAAGCAACTTAAAACATTTAGAACTAGCTATGAAGTAAAAATTACTAAAATTAATAACCAAAACACAAATGGAGAAAGAAAAAGGAAAGTAAGTGGAACCATGAACAGCATCAATTTAAGTTAAAAACAAAAAACAAAACAGCCTTGACAAACTCGGGCTTTCGTTTGCCTGTCTTTTCGCGCCAAAAAAGGGACTCCCTCAAAATATTTTTGTAAACAACAGCGAAAAAAATCTATAGCATAGGCGTGACCCCGAAATTATACGTTTATTCTTTGTTGGTTTGCTTTCGTTAAAAGGCTCGCACAACTTTATTTTTGAAAAACAGGATATTTGGAAAATACACAATTCGCCCGCTTCTTTGCAAATATAGATTTTATTTCGCAATATCAAGTCATATTTAAAATAAAGATAAGTATTACAATCTACATTCTGTGTCAAGAACACAACCACCACACCCACACACCCACACACCCACACCCCACCCACACCCACACCCACACCACACCCACACCACACCCACACAACACAACACACACACATTTATATAATATATATATATAATATACTATATATAATATATATATATATATATATATATATATATAATTATATATATTATATATATATTATACCGGTTATATATATATATATATATAATATATATAGTATATATTTATATATATATATATATATTACCGGTATATATATATATATATATATATTATATATATATATTAATATTTGATTTATTATTTTTTTTTTATTATTATAATATTATTAAATAATATATTTATATATATATATCTATATATTATATAAATTTAATATTATATATTATATATAATATATATATTAAATATATATATATATATATATATACTATAATATTATATATAATATATATATATATATATATATAGATATATAGATATACCATATATATATTATATATAACTTTATACTATATATATATATATATATATATATATATATATATTATACTAAATATATATAAAGAAGTAATATATATATATATATATATATATATATATATAATATATATATATATATATATATATATATATATAATATATATATATATATATATATATATAATATATTATATAATATATATATTATGTTTGTGTGTGTGTGTGAATGTGTTTAATTATGGGGGTGTCATGTGGTGTAGGGGCAATCTTTTGTATAATAGTAGAATAGGATTTTACTGTGCAGCTTTTTTATTTCTAAGTGTAGTGGGTCATGTGCAGTGTATTGCATGTAGGTAGGGGATGTTGATAGTGATCTGCAAACGGGATTGACACCCTTAACAATGTTCAGAGATGGGGCCCACTATTATTTATTTTGTTTCAGCGAAAGTTGATGTCTATGTGTGGTGGGGAAGGGCAAGCAGGTATTCCAAGGGCTTTATTTTGGACTACTCCAGCTTCATAATGTTAGATTCAGATACTGTTGGAACCCAGGGGGTTGATGCGTAGTTTAAAGAGGGAAGAAGATATTGTTCCGTTATACGTATTGAGTTTCTTTTCTTTATGTTGTCCAAAAAAATTATTACTTCGTTATTAGCCTTCGTAGTATTTAATATAAATATAGCTTTTGATGTGATTTGTTTATGTGTGAGGGGGGGGGGGGGCGCAAATTCATATGTGGATCGAATGTCAATCCTAAGATATTTGGTTGTCTATTAGAAGGGGAATCTATAGCCTATTTTTAAAGAAAGAATTGTTGGATGTTTTTTTTCGTAGGATGTCTCTTTTATTGCTGGTGTAAATGTGAGTTTGAGGTTATAATGTGTAATTTGGGTGAATTGTATTTCTGTATCTACTGGGAATTGTGATAATGTAGTATCCTTTGATCAGCCACTACTTACTATTCTACATTTGTTGCTCACGTCACTTAGTAATATCTGCCATGTGCTTGTTGCTACGTTATATCAACTTGTGATTTTTTGGTATATATGCTGTGCGTGCGTGCTTGGTATGCTCTTTTTATAAGGAAATGAATGGTGTTTATAGAGAATCCGAAGTAAAAGAGTGCGTATTTTAATAATCAATTTCGGATATAAAAATAGGCATATTGACATTTTGGTGAGTATGAAAGTAGGGGAAGAGCATGCGGTGCGATAAGAAGTAAGAATAACATCGCATAGAGCATAAAGTGAAAGGGTAGTCAAGAGAAGAGGCTCTCGTGTGAGGAGTGGAGCGGACATGCGGCTATCTCCTATTTATAGGTGGATAGTACTGTAACCGAGTGGTAAAAGTAAGAATCTTATCAGTGTTCCATAGCTGGAGAATAGAGCATACGTCATGTCGTCTCCAATATGGCTGATATAAACGTTTTTAATAGGCTACTACATTTGTTCTTTGCGATAATGTAAGTATTATTGCGTTACTACATTTTAGTGTGTTCTTAATAATATTATTTTAGTGTGATTTAAAGATAGGTTCGGTGACATTAGCAGTGACTTTGTTTATACGATATTGCTCCTTATAGTTGATTATTTATATCTTATATAGAGATATGGCTCGGGAATAGAGGCTGTGCTACGTGCGAGGAGAGTGGAAGCATTTTGCTGTGTAACGCATATTCAGAAGATATGTCATAGTTGTTATAATATTAATATGAGAGTAAAAGAGGTGAGATGTTGTGTGGAAAGTAGTGAATATGGCGGCGAAGATCGGCAATGTTGGATTGTGTGGTAGTAACGCAATAGCGAGAAATTCGATACTGTGTGGTATTTTAAATTATTTTTGCTAAGATGTGGTTGTTGAGGAATCGTGTTATGTGTAGTCATCTAATTGCCAGGTTTTTGTTGTAGATAGGGAAGCATTTCTGACTATAGATTGGTCTGTAGGGACAGCTGATGAGTTGTTGTTGATTGTTTTCCACTCATGTGACATTTCTTATGATATGTGATATATTTAGTAGTATTATATATATAGTAGTATAAGCTAATAGTTGATAAATTGGTACCTGGTATATAATATTATAATATATTATATTAAGGTAGAGAACGCCGAGTTGGGTTTGATAATATTTGTTACCTCCATCATGTAACTATTTGTAATATTATTTAGAATTATATAATAAATACTTATATATATTATATAATATATATTAATATATTATTATTAATAATGATATTAATGTAAATTTTGTATGTATTCAATATTAAATATAATAATATTATACATTATATTAATACATTTTAAATTTATACATGTGATATAAAAAAAATATATATTAATATAATAATATATTATATAAATATAATATATATTATTAATATATATAATATATTATATATATCATATTAATATATATATAATATTATATATTATATATATATATATATATATAAATAATATATTATATATTATATAATAATAACAATAAAAGAATCTCAATATCTCCAAAGAATCTACTATATTAGCTTTACCTACAAATTTCATATATATTATAAATAATAACATAAATAATTATAAATATATATATAATATATATATTATAATTAATTAATATATATATATATTAATATTAAGATATATATATATATAATATATTATATAATAATATATATTAATATTAATATATATTAATATATACCTATAGGTTATATATATAATGGGTAGTAGGTGAGATATATAAATTAAATTATATATATATATTAATAATAATATATTTTAAATATATATATAATTAAGTAATTAATAATATTAATTCACTATGATATATATATATGAGTAATATATATATATTATATATTAATATATATATATTATATTAATATAATATATAATATATATATAGATATATAATATTATAATATATAATTATATGAATATTATATATAATTATTATATATATATATATAATAATGATATATTAATCATGTCCACATCAAGTATGTGGGATTTCAATGATACACAACTTAGTAGCTATCTAGAAATAACCTTATTGCGACAAGAAAGTGTTCAGTTTTCGTCTGTTATATCACAAACATTTTAAGGTTACATTATTTGAAACAACGAGAGCTCAATGATTGTGCACTAGTGATTGATTCCCATAAAATATTATTACAAAGAAAAGACCAATGGGTCTTTAGATTAGGGGCAAAAGAATCCAGTTTCTATATAGATTAATCCTTAAAAATTCAAATAACCTATCAACTAAAGCATAACATTAGCATAAACAACAACACAGTATCAAAACAAAACAACAACAACAATAATTAATCAGAATGGATAATAATAATACATAACAACAATAATAAAGAGAAATAATAATAATATAAATAATAGATAATAATAATAATAATAATAAATAATATAATTAATACGTTTATTTTAATGAATAATAATATATTGTGTAATCAATAGAGTTAGATTTTTTAATTATTTATTAATATTATTATTTTTATTTTCATATTTATTGTTATTATTATTAATTATTATTATTATTTTATATATTCATATATATGTATCATTATTATTATATATTATATAATTATTATTATAAATTGTTAATATTTTATTCTTATTATTTATTATTATTATTATATTATATTTAATGTGTTTTTTTTTAAATGTTTTTATTTTTTCACTTCAATTTCCTTCTTTTAGCAAAAAGTAAAGATTATTATCTGTCGTAAAGGGAAGTAATGATAATTCACTACGCGTTTTTCAAAATAGAATACTATAGATGAAAGATTTACTTTTCAATGAGAGTTAACTTTTCTTTTTATTTTAAAAACCTTTTCAAATCCTTCCTTTTAAGTTGTTAAATTCAGTGATGATGTTATATATATATATATATATATATATATATATATATATAAACAATTTGTATATAATATAAACATATACTATATATATATATATATATATAATATATATAATATATATATATACGCAGACAATTCTGTTATAGCATAAGACAGGAGCCGGAGTCGAATCCCATTTTGTTATTCTCCATTTATTGACCTAATAATATATTATTATAATATTTTTCATATCCTTTATTGTCTAGAACTATCCAAAAGATTCTAAAAATAAATAATATAAAAAAAATAAAGCAGGATAAAATAAATGTATGGAAGTAAATAATGCTAATGGCAATGCCATGAGAAAACAGTTCTGTTCGATTCGAAAAAGAATGCCTTAGAATAATGTTGCGAACCCCATACAACGTTCCTTTTCCAATCGAACAGGACTCAGGACTCTTTGCTAATGGCAATGGCAATAGCATTTCTTACCTCTTTCTAATCTTTTTTATTTTTATTTTTTCGTGTGCTTTATTTATTATTATTAAATATTTTTAGAATGTTTTGGATAATTCTTGGTAAGGCATTAATTGATATGTAAATAAATTGTACTAATCTATTATCGGATCAATTGTGAAAGCTGATAATAATTGAAAATTATTATTATTATTATTATTATTATTATTATTATTATTATTATTATTATTATTATTATTATTATTAATTATTGTTGTTGTTGTTGTTGTTGTTGTTGTTGTTGTTATTGTTGTTGTTGTGTTGTTGTTGTTGTTGTGTTGTTGTTGTGTTGTTGGTTGTTGTTGTTGTTGTTGTTGTTGTTGTTGTTTTGTTGTTGTTGTTGTTGTTGTTGTTGTTGTTGTTGTTGTTGTTGTTGTCCAATTGGCCATTTTACTTCAAAATGAGGGCAAAATGATCATGGTGAAGGGGTAATATGAGCAATGCCCAAGTGATTTGAAAAGTTCAAAATTTTACGATGTTGAACAACTTTTTCGCTTGCAATAGGTTTCTCTGGAAACCTGAACAAATTTGATTTACCACAGAAATATCAAAATAAATTATGGACTTGAAATTTATTAGATAAGCTAAACAAAATTGTCTCTCCAAATTTTATATATTTATAAATCTGCTGATTGAAGCTACTTTTTCGTGTGTAATTGAAAACACATGCCCTGAACCCGTTT
>JABUQX010137818.1:0-10000 GCA_015478945.1 Trachelipus rathkii | reverse complement strand
ATAATTTTTTTTTCTGTGTCCATTACTAACAAGAGCTAACTAACAAGACAACTCCAAAGTGGAGAGAAACTCTTCCGTGTTATAATATATATATATATATAATAAAAAATATATATATATATATATATATATATATATATATATATATATATACTATATATATATATATATATATATATATTTTATATATATATATATATATACCAGTATACTATATATATATATATATATATATATATATTATATAATATATATATAATATAATATATATATATATAAAGTATATATATATATATATTATATATATAAATATTATATATATATATATATATATATAATAGCATATATATATATATATATATATATTATATATATATATATATATATATATATATATATATATATATATATATATACAGTATATAGTAAAAGCTATTAACACGAAACTTACTGACATAGGCAGGCGTCAGTAAATGTATTTTCTCTCCAACAGATGACAGTTGGTCCGTTAAGCATGAAATGACTTCGAGTGCGTGCGAATGGAAAACTGGTCTTCATTACAGATGGTTATTTTCATTGAACATGTGAAAGCTCAAGTTCTGAGCAGGGCATTCATTTCAGGCCAAAATAAATATCATTGTTTTTCGCTTGTTTTGAAATAGATGACTTAATTTGGTGGTCGAGAAAGAATAACACCCAAAAAAAAAATCTTAAAATTTTTTATAGAAATATAAAAAAAAAAAAAAAAGTTACCTAGACTGAATAAGATTGCATTTTAAATTGCGGAAATAAAATCAATTCTTTTGAAGGAAATATATATATATATATATATATATATAATATATATATATATATATATAATATAATATAAATATATACTATATATAGATATATATATATATCATATATTATATATATATATATATATATATATATATATATATATATTATTTGCTGTGTAGGAGTACTAGAATTCTAATGGTCAAATTTAAGATTTGAGAAGGTCAAGGTATGCTTGGTTGTGACTTGTTGACATATGGTCCATCTGCAGGTAATGTTGAAGAGCGAGTGCCGATTTTCTGGGTAATCTGGATAGGCTTGAGAATGGGGTGATTAGAGAGCCTTTCAAATGATTGTGTTGGGTGACCAAAAATGGTTGGTAGGTGATCAAAAAAGCGCGATGCTTAACAGGTGGATTTGTTGCTTCGGTAGAAAATGAGAATTATCTATTATTATTATTTATTATTATTTTGATATTATTATTTTAATCATTATTATTATTATTTTATTAGTATTATTATTATATATTATTATTATTATTATTATATCATTATTATTATTATTAGTATTGATTATTTTTATTATATTATTATTATGTTATATTATATTATTATTATATATTATATTATTATTATTACTTATTATTATTAAGATATAAATTATTAGAATTTTATTATGTTAAATTATGTATTATTGTGTAATTCCACTCATAACTTATATGGTCCCATCTCTTTGTCATGTTTGTGTATATTATATTTTATAGAATTTTCATTAATTTTATTATATCATATATCTATATGAGTATTATTGTGTAATTATTAATTATATATATTATCTTATATTATGTATTATTATTATTTATATTGTGATTATTTATTTATTTAATTAGGCAATTTCTTATCAGCACTTCTATTAATTCCATATAAGTTAATTTCTTAACAAAATGTTCTTTTCTTCATTATTATTATTTACCTATTATTATTATATATATTATTATTATTATTATTAATTATTTATTATATGATTATTAGTATTATTATTATTATTAATTCAATTTTATTTTAGAATATTTCATTGCTAAGAAAAATTGCTAATTAATGTCATAAATATAAATTATTTTTATGAGCGAGTGCTGACAGTCCCAGGACGCAGTATGCGGACCCGAGGACCGAGAAGGTGTTCTTAAATTTAGTAATAAAATGTTATTTTATGAGTTTTTTCTCCCGAAATGGCGTCTTTATACCAATCTACTCACATGTATTATTATATATATATAATTAGTAACTAAATATATTTAGACTACATAGGTAAATTGTAGAATATCTATAACAATATATATTAATATATATATATAAATATATATATTATATATATATATATATATATATAGGTGGTTTTTATTTCGAAAAAGACAATTCATTATTCTTTTTCCTAGAAATAATTCAATTAAAAATAACTCAAAACTTTCTTTATTCTTTATATTACTGGTGTCTCATTTCCACATGCTTTTTCCTCGAAGAATCTCATTGTTTTAAGATGTTCATTTCCAGGGTTAAATAGAGAAATCTTTACACTAATTTTCTCCACCATTATTAAAAAGAGACTACATAAGTATATAATGTCCTAACGGAGACTAACCTATACCCTTTATTTCACTAGTTTTTCTGATCTCCAACCAAACCTTTTTTTTTCTATCTTTTTTTATAGCAGCACGAAAATTTAGTGCCACGTTCGAAGTGGCAATATCTCGAAAAATAAAAAAGTTAGAGAAAAGTATTCCAAGTAAAATAATTTTGTACGTTTATTCGACTTCTAAAACCAATATCCCAAGAAAAAAGGGTTAATGTGCTTATATATTTTTCATCCAACATTCCTGATCGAAAAACTCTCGGCTATTGCATGTCGAAAGTAAAATTGTACTATATCTTATTATTGCATTTCTCGAATCCACTTCTTTACTTTTTTTACCTACTTTATTAAAGTTCATACTCAAGGTCAAGATGAAAATAGGGGGTTTACAAAAAAAAATGTGTGAAATAAAAATATTTTGAACTCGCATAATTATTTACTATGAAAGTATTCTCTATTGTAGATTGCGCATGAATCGGTTTTAAAAGTTATTGCATAAAAATTTCTCATTTAAAAAATTTTTGAAATTTCAGAAATAAATTGTGCCTCCCCTCCCAAAAGTTAAAATAAATATTTTCTTTTCATTATTTTGCAAATTATTACAGTGGAGATAAAGTCCTCAATTATTTTATCTTAAAAACACATACCTTTTTGGTAGTATTAAGCTTTTTTTGCGTAGTTAAGGTAAACTACCGAATTAGCACTCTTATATTGGCCACTAAATTGACATTGGCAAAAAAAGGGATCAGAGAATTCAAGTATACTCGAACTCAAAAACAGCCCCTTGCTTTTTTATTTCTACAAATCGGATGAAAATTAGGGAAAAATTATTACCAAGGTTGCGTTCCACAAGCAACTTCATCCTTACCGGCTGATAACCCGGAAGCTAGCACGAAGATAAAAATTGACCTCATCTTTTCAAGCCCTCACCAGTTTCACACCCTGTTCTCACTTGGCAAGCTTATAGTCCCTTCTTTGAGCCATGGAGTTTCTCATATTATTATATATATATAATATATATATATATTATAATATATATATATATATATATCAATAATGTATATATATTATATATATATTAAATATATATATATATTATCTATATATATATATGTATATATATATATATAATATATATATATCACTGTAATAGTATTATAAGTATAGATAGTATATATAGTTAGAATACCTTACTATACTATGATTATATATTAGTTAATTATTATCTTGTTTTAATTATTTAAGAAAACCCCTCCTTTTATTATTTTATAATCACCAAGAATACTAAGAAATTATGCCTCCTATATTAGATATACTAGATTATAAATATTATATAATATATAATACTTTATATTATATATAAATATAATATATATCATATCATATCATATATAGTAAAAGGTTATATATATATTAATATAATGGGCATATATCAATATCTTTTATATATAATAGTAATTATATAATTAGTGATAAACATATTTAAAAAACCTCCGTAATAGTTCCATCCAGGCTCATTATCCTATTTACTATGATAATTATACTTTATAGCTTCGGTATATATACAGGATATAGATATACTCCTTTAACATATTAAGTCATATTACTATACCTTTATAATTCCTTTAGATAATTTATAGTATCATTTATATTTAAATATTTGTTATTTCTTATTATATTTGCTAATAGATGCAAGGTAATTAGTTATATTATAGTTTATAACTAACATAGTATCCTTACTTATAAAGTGAGTATGTATTTGTAGATAACTAATGCTATGTAGATATATAGTTTATAGTGATCTTTATTAAGATATTATCATGGTAAAAGATCTTATATATAATAAATAAGCTAGATCGTTCTAATATATATATATAGTTAAGTATTACATAATATTAAGAAACTATACCTGGGAAGTAAAATGCTAAAGTAATCTACTAACCTGAAGAAAGGGTTCAAATTACTATAATTATTATGTAAATAAATTATAAACATCTTATGAGCTTAAATAATGAAGTAATGAGCGAATAAAAATTAGGATAATCCAGATAACATATGTACATCTAATAACAGTAACTCTTATATTAAATAGAGTCCATAATAGATGCAATATAAATAAATGATATTAATAATTAATAAAATAACTGAATATAAAAATAATTAAGATAAAATAATATAATAATTTAATAATATTATTAGATTAATAATATAATAGGCTAATAATAAAAAAAAGATATAATTAAACGCAAAATACATCATATACCCTACTTAAATCGAGCTAATATAAGTGAAACATATTCCTCCTTCTGAAAGGAATCTGACAATACCCTTTCCTCCACAACACCTAAAATAGTTTAAACGTTTAATAGACTCTACTAAAACGAATAAAAATCATCACCACACTGCGCACACACACATAACCTCTGACTCCCCAAACAAACCATCCAGCGACTACATCTACACACCACACACACACACACGAGTCGTCACACACCTACACACGCTCAGAACATTGATTAAGATTCGTCATTCTGGTGCACCCACGGCAAGAACGACATGGCGTTCCTTTAGTTCATTGCGAAGAAGAAGGCCCGACTGCTTCCCCGAATCCCCCATCGGTCCAAGTACCTGAGCATATAATCTGTAGCGAGTCTATGCAAAATTGTTTCAGGATGTAGTGTTTTCACTTCATAATAACTATGACGATTGCCCGTTGATGGTCGAGCGAAACATTTGAGACTTCAAGGCTGCGACAAGTTATAATATCTAGATAATATATAGTTAATATATACTAGTCTAAATATTTAAGTTTAGTATAAATAAATATAATAAAGTGATATTGTTATATGAAATATTGCCATATAGTATTATCAATTTTATTATATAAGAATATTATATATGAGTTATATACATTTGGTCCGATTAATATAGATTCTTATGAATAACCTGCCATCATACTAGTCGAGCTCGCGGGAGATAGTATTGGTACTAGGTATTTATATCATGCGATATAGTATAATATTGAAGTAATATTATTATTTTACTTATGTACATAAAGGTGAGTTGAGAGTGGTGTGTATTTAATATGATAGAGTTATAATAAATATATACTAGCAAGGACTTCTAACTCACCCGGTACCAATAATAATTGAGTTAGCTTTATATAGACCTTATACCATTTATTTTTATAGATACTTATACTAAATTAATATATGTAAATATATAAAGGTTAGAGGACATCAGACTACGTCCGAAGTCTATAGCAGAATACACGCCCACTGAGAAGTACAGTTTGGTTTGGCTCTGAGTGAAGTAGCCTTTGATGCACTTATAGTTGCCCGTTAGTGCCTTCTCTCGCGTTCTCGCTCTCACAGAGAGCTAGTTCTATATCTCCGTAACTTACTTTGATCGACTGATAAACGAATTCCTACTTCCCCTCACTACCGCGCTATTGAGCCTAACCCCGTCACATATCTCTCACAGATTTATAGTACCATAGATAGTCAAATAACCATTTTTTAAGAAAATGTAAAAATGGAGCGAAATACACGACTAGCGTTAAAGAATCATTCCTCTTTCATATGATCGCTCGACTCCGGAACGGATGAGCTTAGCGTCATCTGAGAACAATGGCCCTCTTCGTCCATCCTGTTCTTTGAACCGATCAACAACACCTTCGAGAGATTGGGCTTCGCGAGAATTCCGGTGAGACCATGGAGTTTATAAGTGCACACACGTCACAAACATTCGTTCAGATCGTGTTCTGGAGTAGTAAGTACAACATATCTTTTTTCCTTTGAACTAGATCTAAAGTCTCCGTAATATCATACTTTTGCGTTGTGAACACATATACTCTTCTTCATCTGAGAAAAACCTCCCATCTTGTTTTTGACAGGAACTCAATTTAATATAAGCCCGCCAACATGCAAGCAATTTCATTTCTGCGTCTCATCCAGCTGCGGTACTCTAATACTTCAATTTCACTTCCAAATGACAAGTTATGTTAGGTGCTATCTAAATGCGTCAGTATATCATAGACAACGGTAGATTGATTGTTGGTTCTTTTATGTTTGACATTGATTCGTATTATTAGTAATTTACCAAAAAAATTTAATTTTCTTTATATTTTTTACATATTTATTGCAAAGGGGCAACTTTACTTATGAGTAGAGTTGCCAAATTTGTGGAGGAGTTGTATTTATAGTAAACGTGTTCGAGAAAAGGCCTTGTGGAAAAAATCCTCAAAATAGACAAAATAAGAATAAGGTTTCTTTTAAGTTGCCATGACAACCAGTGTTTGGTAGGCAGCTTATAATTATCATCTTTCTTGGAGGCACAATATCGAAAATTCCTTTCTAAGTCTAAAGTGTGTATCCTGTGCTGAAAAAATAATGATTATTCCGCAAAATAAGAAGAATATAATATTAAATAGTAAACACTAACGATTCTTGCGCTCTTATATAAACATTTTTTAAACATTATTTTTCATTAGCTAATAAATTCAGTATATTTGATAATATTTATTGCGATACACTTAGTCGCTTTTATTTTTTTAATAAGATGGAGGCCCTGGCCCTTCCGCTGTGCTTCCCCCGTAGAAAAATCTGCGACCGTAAAGACGGGGTAGTATTTATGTAATATAATTATTAAGATATTAAAATCATATAGTGATAATATATACTGAGAAGTATATATACGTATATATATATATATTATATATGATATATATATATATAATTTAATATATAAGTATAGTATATATATATATCATTAAAGATACTTCTATATATATATAATATTATAATATATAATATATATAATTTATATAGACATGTTTATTTATAATCTTAATTTTATCGTATTTAAATAAATTATATTCCTATATATTTATATATATATATATATATATTTAGTATTAAATAGATGAAAGTTATATATAGTCTAAGATACATATAAGTGAGTGAGCTAATATACATACAATCATATATTATGATGGTAAATGAAATAATAATAATAATTAATAAATCACAATATACTTATTGGAATCATGATGCTCATGATAAATAATATATACTAATAATAATTTCATAGAATTGAATATCAATAAAAAGAATACTGTACCCATACACTACGGATTATACATGTTTATATTACCGAATGTATTATTAATACATATTATAATATTCTTCACCCGTTGATATTATTGGCTTAAATCATTAATACTTAAACAGCAGTTGACAGTAAATTAATTAATAGCAGATCCTCCTAATAGAGATTAGTGGAAAAGGGACAATATCTATAAAAATAATTCCAAAGGATAAAATTCAGTATTCATTTTATATATAACTATTTAATATATTTTCTTTCTTTGGGAATAAGCAATTTACTAAATTGATACCCATTCCACTGGGAAATGCGGTTAAAACACTTTAAAATATCCTAAATTTTTCTCGACCCATGTTACACAAGTTTCCCCTTGATTACTTAGAAAAGAAATGGTTCGATAAAATTGAGGCACGCTGACGAAAAATATTTCTGATAGAACGAGAATTGGAGAATAGAGAGGGAATATGCACGTTTTATCATCTTTACAGCTCCCTAACTTAGATGTGTATTAATGTGCGAACCAATTTTCAGCGCTTGTTACGATCGGAAAAAAAAGAAAATAAGTGTATACTGAAATTCGAATTTTTACCGTCCTAATATGAGAGAGGCTATATGAATAAATGGCGAAAGAAGCATAATAAAGTGGAAAGTAATTATCACGTTCGAAATTTGGAATAAATTATATTCTAGGGCTCTAACATTTATTTGTTTATTATGGTAATGACTAAATCATATAAAATTAAATTAAATCATGCCAAGTATTATGGTATCTAATACTGCTCTCCTCATTCAGGGTTATAACTTTTTAATGGCATTGTAATTACTACTTGAGTGGAAGCTAACTTTCATGTTCCCGTTTTATTATCAAATAGTCCCCACACCAAGCACGCCTGCCTTAACACACACCTACTATACACAATCATTACGAGCCACAGCACACAACACAAACACACACTATTATGAATCAGTAGTCTATTTATTATAGTATATACTTGTTATTAATTATAATATAAAGTATAATATAATAAAAATGAGGTAGATATATTTATAATATATATTTATTAAATATCTCAAATATAAAAATATAATAACAAAGAAAAAATATAGTAGTGAATATAGTAAATTCATAGACGTATATATATTTAACCCTATTTCGTCCTAAGAGATTTATATATATAGTTATATTAATAAAATAACTAATATAGATAATATATAGTAATATAATAATAAAAAATAATATAAATAATAAGAAGAAGACTGTACTAGATTACGACCTTCAATTTTCGCGCGACGTTTAGATGAACTGGAATTGAGCATCACTGATGCACATTATGAAGAATGGAATGTTATAAATGCTCCTGTATATGATTATATTCCTCGGGTTTACCAGGTGACATCGTTTTCTATGTATGAGCTTAGATATCGAGATCTAGTGAACTGATTCGTTGCTGTTCGTACGTGATGCTCATCGGCAAAAATTGATTTTTTCGGTAAGAAATAGATATATATATATATGTGATATCATGTAACTGCATATAAAAGTTTCTTGATCGTTTGCAAAAACCTTCTGTGACGGATCGTGTATCTCTTGTGCAAAGTGTAATGACAATTTTCATGTAAGACTTCTAGATGGTTGCCTCTGAATCACGTACGATTTACGCAATTGGACCTTTCTTCCCAGTTAAACAATATAACACAATGTTATCTCAATTATTATCACAATTTTCCGAAGCGCTCCATCAAACATACCACGACACACATTTCACGAACTTGTCCATCTACATGCATCGAGTCTGTACTTTATGACCTTCATAATTAACTCTAAGAATACTCCAGATCCATGTTATGCTGCCAATACTTGCCAATTACACCATAATACACATTACGGGTAACAAATCATATATCCCTCCATGTCTAGAACTTGTAGCCGCACCTCAACACTTAGTCCCTTTATCTATCCTAATCAAGGATTTAATATTGCTCCATAAAACAGTCTACTCTATTCCCTGGCCTACTTTCTAACACAAGCCATCCATTTTCTGTGCACTTCCTGTCTAATTTATAATACTATTAAGAAGAGTATAGTAATATTCCCTTTAGTGAATATGTTATATTAATATCAGTCAATCTATACTATAGTAATATTATATATATATATATAAATATGTAGTATTGTTACTAATAAAGCTCTCATCCCTCTTTAAGAGATATATATTTATTATTACTCTTCCATTTTCGTACTATAGCAGAGTTATTACTTCAAATATTATACTCCTGTCACCCAGGTTATATCTATTTAACTAATACATATTTCCTGTTAATAATACTAACGTTCAATAACGGGTAATAGATCACTATATCTATATATAATATAGTCAAGGATGGAAGCCTACAGTAGGGACGATAATGCTAATAGTATGTAACTATTAACTATCTTATTTAAAGAGTTTCTAAAACTTACAATATTCTTCACCCGTTTGATTTG